>CM019067.1:4634317-4832184 GCA_009667805.1 Leptobrachium leishanense | reverse complement strand
ATACTCTCCCCCCGGTATTACACAATGCATACTCCCCACAATACTCTCCCCCCGGTATTACACAATGCATACTCCCCACAATACTCTCCCCCCCCGGTATTACACAATGCATACTCCCCACAATACTCTCCCCCCGGTATTACACAATGCATACTCCCCACAATACTCTCCCCCCGGTATTACACAATGCATACTCCCCACAATACTCTCCCCCCAGCATTACACAACGCATACTCCCCCACCAACGCATACTCCCCCCCCAGCATTACACAATGCATATTCCCCACAATACTCTCTCCCCCCCGGTATTACACAACGCATACTCCCCACAATACTCCCCCCCGGCATTACACAACGCATACTCCCCACAATACTCCCCCCCGGCATTACACAACACTCCCCCACGGCATTACACAACGCATACTCCCCACAATACTCCCCCTGGCATTACACAACGCATACTCCCCACAATACTCCCCCCGGTATTACACAACGCATACTCCCCACAATACCCCCCCCCCCGGTATTACACAATGCATACTCCCCACAATACCCCCCCCGGTATTACACAATGCATACTCCCCACAATACCCCCCCGTATTACACAACGCATACTCCCCCCAATACTCCCCCATGGCATTACACAATGCATACCCCCACAATACTCCCCCCCCCACGCATACTCCCCCCCCCCCCGGCATTACACCGACGCATACTCCCCCCGGCATTACAAAACGCATACTCCCCCCCGGCATTACAAAACGCATACTCCCCCCCCCCCCGGCATTACACAACGCATACTCCCCACAATACTCCCCCCGGTATTACACAACGCATACTCCCCACAATACTCCCCCCCGGCATTACACTACGCATACTCCCCACAATACTCCCCCCTGGCATTACACAACGCATACTCCCCACAATACTCCCCCCCCCCGGCATTACACAACGTATACTCCCCACAATACTCCCCCACGGCATTACACAACATATACTCCCCCACAATACTCTCCCCCCGGCATTACACAATGCATATTCCCCACAATACTGCCCCCCGGCATTACACAACGCATACTCCCCACAATACTCCCCCTCCCGGCATTACACAACGCATACTCTCCCCCACAACGCATACTCCCCCCAATATTCTGCCCACCAATGCATACTCTCCCCCAATACTCTGCCCACCGACGCATACTCCCCACAATACTCCCCCCGGCATTATACAACGCATACTCCCCCCCCGGCATTACACAACGCATACCCCCCCCCCCGGCATTACACAACGCATACTCCCCCCCCGGCATTACACAACGCATACTCCCCCCCGGCATTACACAACGCATACTCCCCCCCCGGCATTACACAACGCATACTCCCCCCCCCGCATTACACAACGCATACTCCCCCCCCCGCATTACACAACGCGTACTCCCCCCCGGCATTACACAACGCATACTCCCCACAATACTCCCCTCCGGTATTACACAACGCATACTCCCCACAATACTCCCCCCCCCCTGACATTACACAACGCATACTCCCCACAACCCACAATACTCCCCCCGGTATTGCACAACGCATACTCCCCACAATACTCTCCCCCCGGTATTACACAACGCATACTCCCCACAATACTCCCCCCCCCCCCCGGCATTACACCGACGCATACTCCCCACAATACTCCCCCCCCGGCATTACACCGACATACTCCCCGCAATACTCCCCCCCTGGCAATACACTGACGCATACTCCCCCCCCCCCGGCATTACACCGACGCATACTCCCCTCGGCATTACACCGACGCATACTCCCCACAATACTCGTTTGAGAGCTGCTCGTGGAGTGAAGATTTAGACACACACTGTAGAATAGATAAAAGAGTTTTGCCGGGACATGGCCGGCTGCGGACAGGGAAGGACGCCTTTAGTGGAGATCCAACCCGTTCTTCCTTGGGGACATTTTGAAGATTTTATCCTGCTGTGCTTGTGTCCCTGAGGTCTCTCAGTGGCCGGCCACCAGGGAAAAGTTGCCCGGGGCCTGTTCTGTCCCCCCCAGGCCTGAGACTACCTTTAGCCGACTGTTTTCCTGCCGCCGAGTGCTGCCGTCGGCTACCTTGCGGCCTCTGTCACGGAATGGACCTGAGCGCTCCTTCCAGCGAGCCGCGTGGCTAAAAACTCAGACAGTTTTAAAGATCATTCTTTCCTTTTATATTTCGGTTGTGCGTTTAAGTGTATGGACATTTTATTTAATGTCTAGATGTGGTTTTACTGGTGTGGTTTTTATTAGAGTGTGATGTATTGTATGAGGGCATTTAAGTCTGGACATGTCTGAGAGCATTCAAGTCTGGACATGTCTTTTCTGTTGTGTGTATAAAAGGATCTGCCCAAACCTTGTAATAAATCACTCTCTGTTTTGAAGTCATACAGCTTCGTCTGGTGAGTTCTTCCAGGGAATATCATATTGCACCTAGAAGGCACTCAGCGGCCTTCCACATCACGTCTATCCCAGGAAAAGGAGCCTCAAGTCAGCCCAGCAGCCACCTCCACACCAACAAGAGGTCGGTAGATCAGGCTGCTCGAGACGCCGAGTGCCGAGCCACTCGGTAGTCGGGCCGGACGCCATCAACGGGGTCAGATAAGAGCAGGACCGCAGGCGGACACTCCATCCCGTCACACTGGTGGCAGCGGTGGGATAGCTCTCTGCACCCCCAGAAAAGACCCTCATCTCAGCATGGCAGCCTACACCAGCTGTAAACGAGACACTCTGCGAGATCTGCTGGAGAGCCGTGGAGGGACCGCAGGCTCGAAAACCAAGGATGCTCTGGTCGAAGAGCTAAAGGACATGGATCAGCGGGAGAGGGCCATGTCCGCACCCCCACCACCGACACCCCCCCAGGCACCCATCTCTGAAAATTCCTTCCAGAAGAAGGTACGGCAGCAGCTTACGGAATATTGTTCAAGAAATCGCACAAAAGGAAGAGCGGGAGAGGGAGCGCCAGCATGAGCTATGGCTGGCAGAAATCCAATGCCAGAGAGTGGAGAGCCCCAACCCCGAGAGACCAGCGGCCCGGAAGGTACCCTTCCAGGTCTTCAAGACTTTTAACGAGGCGGAGGAAGAGATCGAGAGCTTCCTCCAAGACTTTGAGCGGTCGTGCCAAATACACGAGGTTCAACGTTCCGCTTGGGTCGGGATTCTGGCCTGTAAGTTGACCGGACGAGCTGCGGAGGCCTATCGAACCGTCCCAGACGAGGAAGCCCGGGACTACGAGCAGGTAAAGCAAACCTTACTGGCCCGCTTTGCCGTCACTCCCGAAGCCAGGATGAAGTTCCGGAACTCACGCCGGCCCAACGGCACTACCCATGTGGAGTGGGCACACCGGCTGCAAAGAGACCTGGTTCGCAGGGAGCAAAGCGCGAACCGTGGAAGACATCACCCAGCTGTTCCTTCTCGAACAATTCTTTGACCACACCGCCACGGCAGTACGGGAGTGGGTGAGGGACAAGAAGCCCCAGACGGTGCAGCAAGCGGCTACCTGGGCAGACGAGTATACGGACACACGGAAACCCAATGGGGCAGAACGACCCCCACCCCTTCGACCCACACTACCCACCCCTCCCCCCGGAGCCACCGACTCGCTGGCCTGCACACAGACCGACAAACCGCTCCCACTCCACGGTTACCATCCGATGTTACGGGTGCGGCCAGGTGGGGCACTACCGTCGGAACTGTCCCAACCAACTTTCCCCTCCACGGGGACCCCCCCGAGCACCACCTGCGGCCCACTGTTACCAGACCGAATCCCCGTATTGGGACCCCCAGGAAGAATGGGGGATGCTGCACGAGGCCGACCCCGTACAAGCTGCCTCGGCCGACAACCACCAACACCACCGACAGGCGGTGTGGATCAACAGGCGGGCTGCCGAGGGCCTCCGAGACTCCGGCGCCACCATCACACTCGCACGCCCCCACCTGATATCCAAAAAGAACCGGCTAGACCACACCGTCGCTGTCTGCGTGGCTGGAGGAAAAGTGCTTCGACTCGCTACTGCCCGAGTCCACCTTGATTGGGGGTCTGGGGAGAGATCCGTGAGGGTGGGTTTACTAGACCAACTACCGGCAGAAATCCTCCTTGGGAACGACCTGGGACGCTTGGTCTCGGCCTACGCCACGGACGCGGCAGCCCCGGTGACCACACGGCAACAGAGCCACCGGAACAACCACGGCACTCCAGTCGGGACCCAGGTGAGACCACAACCCAAACCTCCCAAACCTCCAAAACCCCCCAAACCCCGACCAAACGAGACCACATCCCCTCGACCTGACCACCCCCTCACGTGGAGCTCCCCGGCCACCCTCCGACACCAGACTCAGACCGACCCCACCCTAGAGAGGTACCGCGACCGGGCCAGCAAGGGCCCGGAAGGCGTAAGGGACGACAGCATTGAGTGGGAGGATGGGTTACTGTATAGGTATACCGCAAGGGGGGCACTCGGAAGCCACAGGCTCCCCATAAGCAATTAATAGTCCCTCAGGCCCCTAGACAGGAGCTCCTGAGACTGGCCCACGACATTCCCCTCGCCGGTCACCTAGGGGTGACCAAGACCCGACACCGGTTAACCCGAGCGTTCTTTTGGCCCCACCTTAGTGAGGATGCCCGAGAGTACTGTCGCACCTGCCCAGTTTGTCAGAAGACGGGAAAAAACGGAGACCACCCGAAAGCCCCACTGCACCCCATGCCCATCATACAAGAACCCTTTAGTCGGGTGGCGGTCAACATAATTGGCCCCCTGCCTCGCCCCAGCGCCACCGGGAAGAGATATATTCTCACCGTGGTGGACTACGCCACCCGATACCCCGAGGCGGTGCCCCTGTCCAACATCCAGGCTGACACCATCGCCGATGCCCTCCTACGGGTGTTCTCTCGGGTAGGATTCCCACAGGAGATTTTGTCTGATCAGGGCTCCCAGTTCACCGCTGAGCTGACCTAACAGCTTTGGCGCCTGTGCGGTGTTAAGGCGCTTCACAGCGCCCCATATCACCCTCAGACGAACGGGCTGTGCGAGCGGTTTAATGGGACCCTGAAACAGCTAATCCGAGCCTTCACCCAAGAAAGGAAGGACTGGGAAAAAATACCTACCCCACTTGTTATTTGCCTACCGAGAGGTCCCCCAAGAATCGACCGGGTTCTCCCCTTTTGAATTATTGTACGGACGCAGGGTTAGGGGTCCCTTAGATTTAGTCAGGGCTCAGTGGGAGGGGGGACAGGAAGCCAAAGGTCTCCCCGTCCTGAGTTACGTCCTGGAGCTCCGAGAGCGCTTGACCGAACTCACAGAATTAGTTCAGGGGAACATGCAGGCAGCCCAGGCCCAGCAGAAGGCATGGTACGACCGCTCTGCCCGCAGCCGCTCATTCCTCGTGGGGCAGAAGGTCCTGGTGTTGAAGCCACAGCGGCAGAATAAGCTGCAGGCGTCCTGGCAGGGCCCTTATCGGGTGGTAACCCAAGTGGGAGAAACCACCTATGTGGTTGTCAGCTGTACCGACACCAGGATCCAGCGGACGTTCCATGTCAACATGCTCAAGGCCTACCACGAGCGCCTGGAGACGGTGTCTGCCATCTGCGCTCCAGCCACCGAGGAGGCAGAACAGTTTCCCCTGATAGAGCTTCCCGGGATAGTCAGCCCTCAGGGGTAGAGCAGGTGCAGCTGGGGGAGGAGTTGGGACCCCATAAACAGGCACAGGTTAGGCAGCTGCTCCAAGACCGCCAGGAGATCTTTTCTGCCCTCCCCGGCTATACCAGCCGGGCACCAAGTGGAAACCCCCGGCCAGAGACCCCTCCGGCAACCAGCATACAGACTCCCGGAGGCAGTCCGCGAACCCATGCGGGCTGAAATCTGGGAAATGCTGGAGCTGGGGGTTATCGAGCCCTCGGCCAGTCCCTGGACATCGCCCATAGTCTTGGTCCCCAAAAAGGACGGTACCACCCGGTTTTGCGTTGACTACCGGAGGTTAAACGACTGCACCATCACTGACGCTTACCCCATGCCCCGAGTCGACGAGCTGTTAGACCAGATCTCCCAGGGCCATTTCTTGACCACCGTGGATCTGTGCAAGGGGTACTGGCAGATTCCCCTTGCAGAGGAGGCGACCCCGAAGTCGGCCTTCATCACCCCGTTCGGCCTGTACCAATTTCGGGTCATGCCGTTCGGGATGAAGAACGCCCCGGCCACCTTTCAGCGGTTAATCGATCGCCTCCTCGATGGCCTACAGGAGTTCGCTTGTGCGTACCTGGACGACATAGCCATATACAGCCAGACCTGGGAGGAACACCTCCACCATCTGGGGGTGGTATTAGATCGAATCAGGGACGCCAACCTGACCCTTAAACCGGAAAAATGTAAAATAGGGATGTCTGAGGTGCAGTACCTCGGCCACCGGGTGGGTTGTGGGACCCAGCGACCAGAACCCGCCAAGGTAGAAGCCATTCTAGAATGGCCCACCCCCGTGACCAAGACCCAGGTCCTCGCCTTCTTGGGCACCGTGGGGTACTACAGGAAGTTTGTCCCCCACTACAGCGACCTCATCAAACCTCTGACAGACCTGACCAAGAAATCCCTGCCCCGCCAAGTCCTGTGGTCCCCGGAGTGTGAAGCCGCCTTCCAGAAACTGAAAACCGCCCTAACCCAAGCCCCCCTATTGGCAGCTCCGAATTATAACAAACGTTTTATCGTCCATACAGACGCCTCAATGTTCGGACTGGGAGCCGTGCTAAGCCAAGTGGGGGACGACGGGGGGGATCATCCGGTGGCGTACATCAGCCGCAAACTCTTACCCCGGGAGGTGGGATACGCCACGGTGGAGAATGAGTGTTTGGCCTTGGTCTGGGCCCTGAGGAAATTTCAGCCATATGTTTATGGGCGGTCCTTCACCGTTATGACAGACCACAATCCACTGGTGTGGCTCAACCGGGTGGCGGGGGAAAACGGCCGCCTGTTGCGGTGGAGCCTGGCCCTCCAACCGTTTAACTTTACGATCCAGTACCGGCCCGGGCCTCAGAATGGGAATGCCGATGGACTATCGCGGCAATCTGCCCGGGAACCCGAGCTCACCGACTCCCCCTATTCGACCCGTTGGGGTCCAACCGTGTCCGTCGGACTTTATTGGGGAGGGGGGGGGGGAAATGTCACGGAATGGACCTGAGCGCTCCTTCCAGCGAGCCGCGTGACTAAAAACTCAGTTTTAAAGATCATTTTTTCCTTTTATATTTCGGTTGTGCGTTTAAGTGTATGGACATTTTATTTCATTTCTAGATGTGGTTTTACTGGTGTGGTTTTTATTAGAGTGTGATGTATTGTATGAGGGCATTTAAGTCTGGACATGTCTTTTCTGTTGTGTGTATAAAAGGATCTGCCCAAACCTTGTAATAAATCAGTCTCTGTTTTGAAGTCATACAGCTTCGTCTGGTGAGTTCTTCCAGGGAATATCATATTGCACCTAGAAGGCACTCAGCGGCCTTCTACATCACGTCTATCCCAGGAAAAGGAGCCTCAAGTCAGCCCAGCAGCCACCTCCACACCAACAAGAGGTCGGTAGATCAGGCTGCTCGAGACGCCATGTGCCGAGCCACTCGGTAGTCGGGCCGGACGCCATCAAGGGGGTCAGATAGGAGCAGCACCGCAGGCGGACACTCCATCCCGTCACAGCCTCTTCGCCAGCTCCAGACGACTTTTAGCTGCCCCTCTTGAGGGTCCTGTCCTGGGAAGGCTCAGTGCTGTGGAGGCAGAAGACCCCTGTTTCAGCGCCGCTGTGGAGGCTGGAATGGAGGAGCTGGACGAAACAGGCGATGAGACACCCCCCCCGAGTTGCGAAGACGGCCGCGGGAGGCCTGGCTGGCGCTGCTGGAGGGAGATGACGAGGCCACGCTCACGAACGGGACCTGGCACCAGCTGATGAGCGTGTTGAGGGGCTGCAGGGGAGCGGCGGATCCCTGCCTGAGTGAACCGTCCCATCCACAGGACTTACCTGCGTGGAGGTCCTGGTGGCTGAAGAGGAGGGGGTCCGAGGAGATGTTGGGAGCCATACTCCCCACAATACTCCCCCCCCCCGGCATTACATAACATTACCTCCGGCGCGGAGTGATGAAGCTATGCTACAACCTGATGAGGTGGCTACTGGAGAGGAGGTCCCCTCCAGGGATCTAAGACGAAGGTGTTGCCGGGCTTCGGGAAGCTGTCCGCTGGCGGGCCGAGATGCTGACCTTCTCCTCCAGACGTGGCCTCAGTCGTGTTTGCAGTGGCTCGGGGGAAGTCCCGTCCGCAGAAACCTGTGAGAGGTACCTGGACCTCGCGGTGCCGGACACCCTGCCTTTTTGCTGGGTACGGGGTGAGGTGTCCTGCGGTGCGCTTTTTTGAGACCCCCGTTTCCTGATGTGATTCCCCCCCCCCCCTATTCCACAGAGGACCTATTTCACTTTTTTAGCACCGGCCCCGCATTATTGTATTAATGGCTTTCGCTTTTTTTTTTTTTTATCTGTTTGTCCCCCCCTTCTACGTTTATTTTGGTATATCCGGGACATCTTGGGGAGCGCCACTGTGACCTGGTGCCCAGCTTGGCCACCGAGTGCCCGGGCCTGGTGCCAATTATCTCCCACAGCCTTTGGCCTTCTGGGAATACGCCGGGGACGGCACAGTTCTGGCCTTTGCCATTTCCCCCTGGTTTCTCCTCCACTTTCCGTTTATTGTATTCGATCTCTTCTGCCGACTTTTATTTGTCCACACTGAGTTTTGGTAGATGTCTTCCGGCGGCCCAGCAAGCCCTTAACCCTTTCCAATAAAAAAGACATGCTGCATTCACACAGGTCCACTGGTCGGCATGGAAGACTCCCCAATCCGGCAGCAACAATCACAGTAATAAATATAGTTGCCGACTCTTGGTGTTAAAAAGGATTTATTCTTTGTTCAAAGACCCGAGAGGGTCGAAACGTTGTGTTCACTGTGGAATAAATCCTTTTTAATAACCCTTTCCAGACATTTCCGGAGGACATCTTGTTTTTTCTGCTGCGTATATCCCCCCCAGAGGACTCCTTTTTTATTTCTCCCCTAGATGTTATGTTTGGCTACGGCCCTGTGCGCTCGCTGGTTTGCTTCTCGTGTGACCTGTTTGCTCCCCTTTATATGTTTGATGTGCTGCCGACATTTTTTTTTTTTTAAATAAAGGATTTTTGCCGTTGACGTCGGGTTTCGTAAACAAAATGTCATTTTTATTTTAAATAATTTCAGACATTTCAGGGTTTTACTCTGACCATAAAAAGACAAGATTTAGAAAACAGTAGTCTTTACAGGCACATTTGGTCGATGTCACCATGCTCTGGTCCCCCACGCGCACCCTAGTAGCCAGGTGTCCACCAGATCCCTGCTTGAGCACAGGTGGGTCGCGGGACCACAGCAGGTCAGCCCATCTCAGCTGCGATCGTGCGGGGGCATGGCTGCCATTCTCACATGTCCGGCCCACGAGGATAAAGTGCAGAGTCCTGCAGGGTCTGTCTGCCGAGAGGGGGGGGGGGGGCTGCTGACACTACAAGGAGATCAGGGGGACCCCCACTCAATACACTAGACCGTGAGGTGACCCCCCCCCCTCTCTGTCAGTAATGCTCCGGGGTAACGGAGCCCTATAAAAACAGCTAAAAATGACATTATAAACGGAGGTCTGAGGAAACGGACAAAAATACTGGAGAACAAGGGACTCCTGGGGGGGGGGGGGTCACAGAGCTTCACAGCAACAACCCCCTGCACATTGTTACACATTGTATCACTGTGGAGTTCCGTGATTTGGAGGTTTATGGCTGTGGAGCAGGGGGTAATACCCACAATACTGCCAGGTGTGCGCACGCGGGGCTCGGATCCTGGATTTTAATGGGATATCGCTCCAGGATCCTGGTGGAGTGCGGCTCCCCGTCTTACAGGAGATGGACCAATGTATGCACAGAGGATTGTGGGTATTTGTGCTTTACTGATCATTGTTTAGCGAGGAATTGTTATAATGATCCCATATCCACGAACGTACAAACTGTAAGGAGAGCGATGTGAACCGACAGACACAAGCGTCAGTACCAACAGCAGCCGGCTGAGCACCGGCCGAGCACCGGCCTCCACCCCATGTCATGGTGCCGGTGTGACACCTGCTCAGTATACAATGTGTAAACACTGACAAGATGTGCAGATTACAAGTAATGAGACCCCCCCCACCCCCTCACGATCCAATCCCTGAACAAACCGCCAATGAGATTAAACCCATGATCACCCACCATCCCATCTGAATAACTCCGCACCCATTAACCCCCTACAGGCCTGGAGGTGGTCTATGCATATGTACATGGCATGCCTACAACCCAGAGCTTCCACAATGAACGGTCTGCATGTAATTGCAAGGTCAGTAGTATTTTACTCAGCAGGACCCTGAACCCCATGGAGAGCTCGGGCTGGCCCAGGCACCTCCGCTGGACGACAAGGTCCGGGTCAGCATCAAGATTTCCCTCACAAAAGGTTCTGTCTTCTCAAAACGAATCTGCGAGACAGTGTGTGGGATGTGCGGTGCTTCCGGAAGCACTCGTGGTATCGCGCCAATAAATCCAAAACCGTTTGCAAAAATAGAAGGGCATCTATAGAAATTTGATTTATATTCAAAAAAATAATTTTGTAATTCAGCTTCCCGGCCCTACAGACCGGGGGCTCGTCCGAGGAAACCGACGTCCTGCTCAATAAATAAAACGTTACAAGATGGTCAGAAACCCTCGTGGCCCAGATGACAGGGAACATGGTGTATTTGGTAAAGTCTTGTGCGACTGGGTTCGTGGCGTTGTTTCTGCCGTAATTTCCACATGTCAGAGTGTTTGATGTCCGAGGGCAAAAGCCAGACGACATAAAACCTGTCGTCTGCAGTTTAAGATATTGCTAGAAGAATTAAAAAAGAGCTTTCTCCAACCACCCACCTGAAGTGCCGAACCCAGGGCCTTCTCCATTAGGAAAAAAAATTGTAAAGAAATACTTTGTCCGTGGTGATCTTTGGCAGAAACGACCCAAAGTTATGACACGAGTGGCCACCTGTAAAAAGTCAAAACGAACGTTTCCGCCATGTTTCTGAGAGTCCGCAGGAGCCTCCAGCAAAGCATGGCAGTTTCACGTGACAGTGGGCATCCTGCAGCAGAATTGGCACCTGATAGGGAGAACCACCACTCCAGTCTTAAGGTCATTTCTTGTTCATTAATGACCCAAAGAGTCGAGGTACTAACTTGCCTCCTTTCTTATCCTTGGCATCAGAATCCTCATTGTCGTCACTCTGGGCTTGCTCGTCCTTTTTGCAGAAGACCTCGAACCTGCTGTAGACTCTCTTCTCTTTCCTTATGCTTTCCATTCGTTTCAGGAGGTTGTCCCGGTCTTCCGGAGAGGTTGCAGAGGGACGTGCGAACCGACTTCGGCTCAGGAAGCTCCCAGCCCGGGTGACTGCTGATGAATCTGCATTGGTGATCTCCTCCACTTTGCTTTCGGAAGAGTTGGAGCTGGTACTGTTCGTCTCAGACGTGCTGGAGGAGAGGGCTTGTTGTGTCTGCTTGGCCATCTCAGCCCGGTTCTTCTGACTATTGGCAGAGATCTGCTCTAAGATAACCTTAGTGTCATCACGGAGGTTACTACTAAAGATGACATTTGAGGTGGAGGAGGACAACCTGCTCTGAGTAATCGATGCCGGCTTAGGAGGTGATGCAGAAACCTGCTTAATGGTTTTATCATCATTTTCTAACCCGGCCATTGGATCTGTAACGTCGGTTTTGGAATGGCGCCTGAGAGCGTTGTTCTGTTTCTCTACCTTGGCAGCATCTGAGGACAAGTCCTCTTCTGCCTTTTTGTCAGCCTTGGATTGCAGAAACTGTTTGAGTCGCATTGACCCCCTGCGAATGAATTCCATTGGGTTCTGATCAGCCTTTACGGCTTCCTCTTCGGATTTGTTTGCGGAGCTGATGGTGGTTGGAGTCTGTGACATCATTTCCAGGGCATTTCCGAACACAAGTCCAGAGTTTGGCCGGCTTGGGAACTTTTGCACCTCCATATCAGGTGGTTTTGGTGCTTCTATAGCTTCCATAGGAGACACAGATACGCTTTCCTTCTTTTCAGGGAACGCGGGTTTGCTGCTTTCTATACTTTGGAAGCTTGACGTCTTCTGCTCTACCTTGGTCACTGAACTCGTCTGTCGGTCTTTGCTGAAGAGTTCCTGGAACTGAGACGTCATTGAGGAGCGATACTGAGACTCAAGAAGAGTATTGGTAAAGGAGTCCTTCTCCAGCAGTTTAGATTCCAGTGCCTTGTAGGCCACTGTTTCTGTGCTTTTTTTCTGCCCGTCCTCGGTTTCCTCATGGATAACTCTGGCAGCCGCCTTTGTTTGGGTCACTGTTGTGCTTTCTGGCTCTCTGCTTATGGTCTTGTATCTCTCCAAGATCTCAGCCACCTTGGATGACGTCTTTGTGGATTCGTTTTCCTGAATCACCTCGCTCGCGCTCTGCTCCTTTTGAAAGACTTGCACAGAGTCGGCGGTGGAGTTGTGTTGTTCTAACTTTGAGTTGCTGAAGATCAGAGATGACCTTAGACGAGAGCTCCTCTGGATCAGCGGATTAGTCCTAGACCTGAAAGAATCATGTCTAGCTAGGAGACCCTCTTCTCTTTCCACTATGGCCATTTCCTTGTTTTCCATCATAGGTGGGTTATTAAACATAGACATTGGCTTAAAAGGTGGAATGGGATCAATGGCCATTTTTAATAACGGCTCATTCTGGGGTAGGGGTTTTTCATATGGCACAAGTGCGTCATCATTCATCTCTGAGTCGATGGCAATAGGCAAGCCCTCTTCATCTTGGTCAGGCTGAATTCCACTCAGGTAGGAGCTGATTCTCCAGCTTCGCATCCCTTGCTTGTTTTCCGGAGGCTTTTTATCTGCATCTTGGTCCTGGAAAAGGTTTCTCTGTTCAACCCCCTGTTTTTGGGTAGGTGACATCTGGCACATGTACTTCTGACGTGACTGTGACCTCTGCCCGAATTTACCTTCCCTGCTGTCCATAACCTGGTCAGAGCCATGTCTCACCTCTCGAGAAGAGCTGGAAGGGTTGTAACCGAGTCTCGTGTAAGGGCCTTCAAGTGCAAGGTTACCTTCTCCTTGCAACGCTTTCTGAGAAAACCTGGAGTCGGTCTCTTCCAGCTCATGCATTCCTTGCCGATTTCCCCGGATCTTTTCAAACAGTCCCTGAGTCCGGCCAGGACTGAAAGGCCGTTCAATCTGCATGAATTGGCTCTTCTGGAACTGGCTGGATTGGAACCTGTACTCATCATTGTTGTTAGTAAACATCTGCCTGCTGTACTGCTTTGAAGCCGAATAATTCTCAAAGGTACCTTCTGCAAAGCTGTGTCTCTTAAATGCGTCCAGCTCCATCTGCTTGTGCATGAAGGACATCTGCGTCTTCTCCATCTCCATATGGCTCTTTCCATACATTCGCAAGCCGGAATTATCCATGGTTTGTCTCATCATCTCTTCCCTTCGAAAAGATTGCAAAAAGTGTCGGTCAGGATCAACCCCAAGATTTGGGAAAGAGCCTTGGGATCCATCATCCCTTGGGTGCATAAAGTGCAGTTTACGTTCAAATAAGGGTCGGGGGCCAGTGAACGGGACCATTCCCATGTAAGGTTTCTCCATTCTGGCCAAGGCGTTCTCCGGTGGGATCAGCGGGTCAGACTGGGCAAAAAGAATCCGAAATTCTTCATCAAAGCTAGAGACCAGCTCTCCTTGGAAGATGTGAGCCATGCTACGGTGGATCTTCTCGAAGGACCACATGAAGCTGGGGAAATAAACACAAAACGGGTGGGTTGGTTTGTGATATTAACTCAACTGCTAAAAAAACACCATAAAATGGACCACACGCACGAAGCCCACTCTCAGGGTACGTTTAACACGTGAGCCCTCAATTCTGTTAAACCAGCCACCTCAGAGATAAGCGAATAATCCGTTATTGTGTGACTATGGTAACCATGAGGACCATCTAATAAACCATAAAGCTACGTGCTGCACAATAACCTAGGGTTTACGGTTGTGGTGCAGGTGGAGTCATATGAATGGACAACAAAATTGTACACAAGCCTCAATAATGTAATCACAACATGACCGTGGAACAACACATCACAAAGGGTGGGACACTTGTTTCACACCTATCCTTCCAATGCGGTGACATGGCCATAAGGCCGATATACACAAAGGACGCCACACACCTGGTACTGGAGCTGTATGTAAGGATGGATCAATGAATGCTACACTGGCACCGGTTCCCCAGTAGGCAAAAAACATCAGCCCGTTTCAAGAGATCAAGGGCTCTATTACGCTCTGAGCTTTAAAACGCGGGCGCAAGGGAGGAAAAACTGCGCCTGCGCCGGCGTTTTAACGCTGGATTACAATGCAGGCACAAAAAATGCGTTTGGATTGTAATATGCAGTAAATACCGTGGCAAACGTTAATGCTCACGCAAGTAGCAACATTGTAATAGAGCCCCAAGTCTTTAAAAAATACACCAAGATTTGTCCTAAAAGAGGTGACTGGATGTAGTAGCAGCTGCAGCGCTTCTTTATGTGTGGGAATGTCATTCCACAGGCAAATACAGAGAAATCGTCATTCCCTGAAACCAGCCTTTAAATATAGATATTTTTGTACCGACGTGTCGGAATACTCTGTTATTGCAGCTTTCCAGTATATCGGCTGAATGAAAACGAAGTTCCCTGCTTAAACAGCGGAGGAACCAGGGTCCCAGGCATTCTCGAAACACTTCACCCCTGTCCGATGAGCTACACCAACAGCCAGTCGACTCTCACCTGTAAGTGCCACTCAGAACCACTGTGCAGTCCACCAGCAGGAACTTCTCCAGCAGATTCCCCTTGAAGGTGGTGCCCGTTCTGCAAAAATACGTGGGACCAGACACAGTGCGGACCCTCAGGAACTGGAAAACATGGATAAGTGGACAACAGCATTAGCGCCATTTCTCCTGTCATGGCCCCTATGTCCCTCCCCTAGTGCACCCTCTGCATCCCCCCTTTTGCAGTTGCTACACCACTTCACTATCGTGCCCACTACATCCCTCCCCTATCGCTCCCACTATGTACCTCCCCTATGACCACGCTATGTCCATTCCCTATGACCCCGCTATGTCCCTCCCCTATGACGCCCACTATGCCCCTCCCCCATGACGCCCACTATGCCCTCCCCATGACGCCACTATGTCCCTCCCCATGACGCCCACTATGTCCCTGCCCTATGACCCCGCTATGTCCCTTCCCATGACGCCCACTATGTCCCTCCCCTATGACCCCGCTATGTCCATTCCCTATGACCCCGCTATGTCCCTCCCCTATGACGCCCACTATGCCCCTCCCCCATGACGCCCACTATGCCCCTCCCCCATGACGCCCACTATGCCCCTCCATGACGCCACTATGTCCCTCCCCATGACACCCACTATGTCCTGCCCTATGACGCCCACTATGCCCCTCCCCTATGACGCCCACTATGTCCCTCCCCTATGATGCCCACTATGTCCCTCCCATATGACGCCCACTCTGTCCCTCCCCTAATGCTCCAGCTATGTCCCTCCCTAATGACCCCGCTATGTCCCTCCCCTATGACGCCCACTATGTCCCTCCCCTATGACGCCCACTATGTCCCTCCCCTATGACCTATGTCCTTCCCCTATGACGCCTACTATGTCCCTCCCCTATGATGCCTACCATGTCCCTCCCCTATGACGCCTACTATGTCCCTCCCCTATGACCTGCTATGTCCCTCCCATATGACCTGCTATGTCCCTCCCATATGACACCCACTCTGTCCATCCCCTATGACACCCACTGTCCCTCCCCTAATGCTCCAGCTATGTCCCTCCCCTATGACGCCCCTATGTCCCTCCCTAATGACTCCACTATGTCACTCCCCTATGACGCCCGCTATGTCCCTCCCCTATGACGCCCACTAAATCCCTCTATGACGCCCACTAAATCCCTCCCCTATGACGCCCACTAAGTCCCTCCCCTATGACGCCCACTATGTCCCTCCCCTAACGCTCCAGCTTTGTCCCTCCCCTATGATGCCCACTATGTCCCTCCCCTAATACTCCAGCTTTGTCCCTCCTTTATCAGGTCACCCCCCTCTTCCATTAAATATCATTATTACATCCACGTAGTTCAGGTTGACCCGGCATTTAGACGCCATGTCTAGAAAGTGCTGAGAGTTCATTTCATCCAGAATGATGTAAACGGGAACGCGTCGCGCCGCAACGTCCAGCAGCTCACTCAAGATGTCCACGTCCGTAAAGATGTCCATGACAATTCCTATGACCTGATGCGAGAAGAACATGAGCAATGTGTTACCACGTGTCCAGCGTGAGATCATCTGCTTACCAGGCGACCAGCGGGTCCTCGTCCACCAACAAACTACGGAGCATGGAGAGCGTTTTAATGAAGGCCAGACCCCGTCCCGATTACTTCACTCACAGCCTGGAAGCCGCGCAGAGGGAACATTATGTGTAATGAGGAGTAATTTGGGGAATGTAGCGGATTTAGAAGTGGGGAGCATTAATGGATATGTGCGCACGTCGCACAGCACCCCCGGGAGGGAGAGCGCACCCGGCTCCTGCTCTAGATTTTGGGCACTGTTCTAACCGAGCCATTGATAGCAGCTCGCCAATGGATAAAATGTGCGCGAGCCGCGCTACATTAGCGGACGCTATTAATAGCTCTATTCTGACCGCGCCGAGGCAGAATATTTGGGAGCCTCTCACAGATACCGGCATCGGCCATCACTGGTATCCGAAACAAAAGCGTTGAGTGAATTGTAAATTCAGTAAATAGCCGGGTCAGATCAGAGCGCGCGTTCGATCATTCCATAGAATGGCTCGAGCCACGTAGGACAGACAGAATTTGGGCCTTTAGGTTTTGTGTGAATCAGAATTCATTCCATGGCTCATCCTGCCAGAAATACGTTTTATACAAAAAGATGGTTTAAAATCATGTCAATTTGCTCTTTCTTTTTTTTTTTCTTTCATGTATTACAGCAATCTCACTCTGATGAAAGGTTCTAAACGCTAGATGCTGTGCCTTATCTGGCACAATGTGACACGGGGTCTGCATTATCAGCATACAGGCAGATACAGTAAATGTGCTGCAGACAGATAATAAAATGGTGAGATCTCCTGCTTATAGGGGTTTGTAGTGATCAGAATGAGATTATTAGCAATGCAATAATGCAATGCAGTACTGGCTGGGTGGAGTAGAGGTAACATCACTGCTCTGCATGAAGAGAGCCTGTGGAGTCATGGGTTCAATCCCAGCGAGCACCTCTCCAGTAAGTGTCCTTGGGAAAGACACCTAACGGTACACACTCGCCACCCAGGACAGACTTGAAAACGAGAGAAATCTCAATGTATCCTTCCTGGTAAAAATCCTTTCTCAATATCTGTATGTGCTGCATAATGCCTGTGTATGGCAATTACAGCAACACCTTGTATCTGTATGTGCCGCATAATGCCTGTGTATGGCAATTACAGCAACACCTTGTATCTGTATGTGCCGCATAATGCCTGTGTATGGCAATTACAGCAAAACCTTGTATCTGTATGTGCCGCATAATGCCTGTGTATGGCAATTACAGCAACACCTTGTATCTGTATGTGCCGCATAATGCCTGTGTATGGCAATTACAGCAAAACCTTGTATCTGTATGTGCCGCATAATGCCTGTGTATGACAATTACAGCAACACCTTGTATCTGTATGTGCCGCATAATGCCTGTGTATGGCAATTACAGTAACACCTTGTATCTGTATGTGCTGCATAATGCCTGTGTATGGCAATTACAGCAACACCTTGTATCTGTATGTGCTGCATAATGCCTGTGTATGGCAATTACAGCAACACCTTGTATCTGTATGTGCTGCATAATGCCTGTGTATGGCAATTACAGTAACACCTTGTATCTGTATGTGCCGCATAATGCCTGTGTATGGCAATTACAGCAACACCTTGTATCTGTACTGTACAGGGATTTACACTCATTATAACCCCCTGAATCTTATCCCTGTACAGCAGCGACTGACCCCACAGCTCTCCCTGTATTCTGACAAACCCCTGGCTGCTGGAATGAAGTAGTAAAGGTTGTTACAGTGAGGGTGGGGGCTGCTCCTTGCAGCTTCTTTACAGCAATACACAGGAGTGAGGTCTCACTGGGAATTTAGTTGTATTGAATTCCCTCCAGTTTAAGGTAAAGGTGAGTTAATGAAACCAACTCTAGTTTTGTCTCATGCCCGTGTGTCTGTACCTGCTGTGCGGATCTGATCATCCTACGGATTTCATCCTTTATGGTGGGGTTATCGGCCGGTGCCGGATGTATCAGTGTGGTCACCTCAGTTCCTTGGAAACCATAGATGGTGGGCCAGCCGAGGTCCAGCTCCGGGGCCGCCGTGTCAGAGTGCATGGGCCAGTAAGTCCCCGAGGAGCCATCGGCTTCCTCCTGGGTGTAGGTGGTTTCTGTGTACATACTGTCCTGGGGGGGCTCTGGGGGTCTTTGAAGGTTGTTGCTGATATGGTCAATCTCTGAGGGGCACAGGAAGTCGGGCGCTGCCTCATCGATGAGGAATCTCTCGTAGCCATCAGGTCCATCCTCTGCGAGTACGTCGATGGCGATGCGGTAATACTCCTTGTAGTGTGGCGGGAGGTAGTTTGGATCCAAGGGATTGTCCCCTTGCGAGGAGCTCTGAGAGCGACGTGCCATTGGGCTACACCAGAGGGAGGGCACCGACGGGACCTGGAAGCAAAACAGAAAGAGCAGGATGTTAGAAGTTATCATTCTACTAAAAATCCGAATGTAAAATCACTGCCTGGCTCCCAAAAACACGCCGCCGGCCCCGCTCCCAAAAACACGCAGCCGGCCCCGCTCCCAAAAACACGCAGCCGGCCCCGCTCCCAAAAACACGCAGCCATGCTGGCTCCTACATTTCATGTAAATCTGTGAGTCCCTGGTGTAAGAGCGATGTGGTGATACAATGGGTCTCTGCATGAACTTCTTCTGGATTTATGGTCATACAGTGTAACCCTGCGCTCCACTCCGAGCCTGACATTATAACAGGCATAAAACCAGGGACCGGGTAGCCATGGGCTACGAGAATGTCTCCTCTGGCCCCTGAATGTACGGATTATTACACTCAGATCTGCACCAGACGCTGTGCCTGCCGCCCTCTTACCGGCTCCTAAACCAGTCCTCTTTCAGGATCACCAGAGAGCTTGCACTCTAACAGGAAGTGGCTCATTTGGCCGGCTGCAGGCGTGCCCGGGCCTCGCCGATTCACAGATTATTATGCAGGGTGTGACAGTGGGAGGCTTTACGATGGAATTTAAAATACGAGGATCAGGCAGCGGCCTGCATTCTGACACATACCGCGACGCCATGAACACACCGGACCCGCCCGCCGAGCTGACACAACAAACCAGCAACGCACAAAAGAGCGGCCCTGTCATCCTCTCAACACACCCAGGTGCTGCGTAACACAACAGGCCCCAGAAAGAGAGCAGGATGCACCCCACTTATTAATCAAAGGAGATTTTACCTACTGCCCTGCGCGCTCACACACAAGCAACATATAGTGAGAATATAGACCACGTTACGGAGACACGGCCTGAAAGAATCACTGGAACAGTCAGATCTCACTGCTCCAACGATGAAAACCAAAAGATCCCCCCAATAATCCAAATCTTCACATGAGCCACAGACAGCGACAGCACAACACGGTGCAGACACTCGCAGACAGTCAGACACTCGCAGACAGACACTCAGTCACAGACAGATGCAGACAGTCAGTTGCAGGCAGTCGCAGACACTCGCAGACAGTCACAGACACTCGCAGACAGTCACAGACACTCGCAGACAGTCACAGACACTCGCAGACAGTCACAGACACTCGCAGACAGTCACAGACACTCGCAGACACTCACGGTCACAGGCAGTCGCAGACACTCACGGTCACAGGCAGTCGCAGACACTCACGGTCACAGGCAGTCGCAGACAGGCAGTCGCAGACACAGTCGCAGTCACTCGCAGACAGGCAGTCGCAGACACTCGCAGACAGTCACAGACACTCACGGTCACAGGCAGTCGCAGACAGTCGCGGTCACAGGCAGTCGCAGACACTCGCAGGCAATCACAGACACTCGCAGACAGGCAGTCGCAGACACTCGCAGGCAATCACAGACACTAGCAGGCACTCGCAGTCACAGACAACCGCAGGCACTCGCAGTCACAGACAACCGCAGGCACTCGCAGTCACAGGCAATCGCAGGCAGTCACAGGCAATCACAGGCAATCGCAGGCAATCGCAGGCAATCGCAGGCAATCGCAGGCACTTGCAGTCACAGATAGTCGCAGACACTCGCAGACACTCGCAGGCAATCGCAGACACTCGCAGGCAATCGCAGACACTCGCAGGCAATCGCAGACACTCGCAGGCAATCGCAGACACTCGCAGGCAATCGCAGACACTCGCAGGCAATCACGGGCAATCAAAGGCAGTCGCAGACACTCGCAGGCAATCGCAGTTACAGACAGTCACAGACAGTCACAGACAGTCACAGACAGTCACAGACAGTCACAGACAGTCACAGATAGTCACAGGCAATCACAGGCAATCACAGACACTCGCAGGCACTCGCAGGCAATCACAGACACTAGCAGGCACTCGCAGTCACAGACAACCGCAGGCAGTCACAGTCACAGGCAATCGCAGACACTCGCAGGCAATCGCGGACACTCGCAGGCAATCGCGGGCACTCGCAGGCAATCACGGGCACTCGCAGGCAATCACGGGCACTCGCAGGCAATCACGGGCACTCGCAGGCAATCACGGGCACTCGCAGGCAATCACGGGCACTCGCAGGCAATCGCAGACACTCGCAGGCAATCACGGGCACTCGCAGGCAATCACGGGCACTCGCAGGCAATCAAAGGCAGTCGCAGACACTCGCAGGCAATCGCAGTTACAGACAGTCACAGACAGTCACAGACAGTCACAGACAGTCACAGGCAGTCACAGGCAGTCGCAGTCACAGACAGTCACAGGCAATCACAGGCAATCACAGACACTAGCAGGCACTCGCAGTCACAGACAACCGCAGGCACTCACAGTCACAGGCAATCACAGGCACTCACAGGCACAGACAGTCGCAGGCAATCGCAGGCAGTCACAGACAATCGCAGGCACTCGCAGTCACAGACAATCGCAGGCACTCGCAGTCACAGACAATCGCAGGCAATCACAGGCAATCACAGACACTCGCAGGCACTCGCAGGCAATCACAGACACTAGCAGGCACTCGCAGTCACAGACAACCGCAGGCACTCACAGTCACAGGCAATCACAGGCAATCACAGGCACAGATAGTCGCAGGCAATCGCAGGCAATCGCAGACACTCGCAGGCAATCGCAGACACTCGCAGGCAATCGCAGACACTCGCAGGCAATCGCAGACACTCGCAGGCAATCGCAGACACTCGCAGACACTCGCAGGCAATCGCAGACACTCGCAGGCAATCGCAGACACTCGCAGGCAATCGCAGACACTCGCAGGCAATCGCGGGCACTCGCAGGCAATCACGGGCACTCGCAGGCAATCACGGGCACTCGCAGGCAATCAAAGGCAGTCGCAGACACTCGCAGGCAGTCGCAGACACTCGCAGGCAGTCGCAGACACTCGCAGGCAGTCGCAGACACTAGCAGGCACTCGCAGTCACAGACAACCGCAGGCACTCACAGTCACAGGCAATCACAGGCACTCACAGGCACAGACAGTCGCAGGCAATCGCAGGCAGTCACAGACAATCGCAGGCACTCGCAGTCACAGACAATCGCAGGCACTCGCAGTCACAGACAATCGCAGGCAATCACAGGCAATCACAGGCAATCACAGGCAATCACAGGCACAGATAGTCGCAGGCAATCGCAGGCAATCGCAGACACTCGCAGGCAATCGCAGACACTCGCAGGCAATCGCAGACACTCGCAGGCAATCGCAGACACTCGCAGGCAATCGCAGACACTCGCAGGCAATCACGGGCACTCGCAGGCAATCACGGGCACTCGCAGGCAATCAAAGGCAGTCGCAGACACTCGCAGGCAATCGCAGACACTCGCAGGCAATCACGGGCACTCGCAGGCAATCACGGGCACTCGCAGGCAATCAAAGGCAGTCGCAGACACTCGCAGGCACTCGCAGGCAATCGCAGTTACAGACAGTCACAGATAGTCACAGATAGTCACAGATAGTCACAGACAGTCACAGACAATCACAGGCAATCACAGTCACTCACAGTCGCAGGCAATCGCAGACACTCGCAGACACTCGCAGACACTCGCAGACACTCGCAGACACTCGCAGGCACTCGCAGACACTCGCAGGCAGTCGCAGACACTCGCAGGCAGTCGCAGACACTAGCAGGCAGTCGCAGACACTAGCAGGCAGTCGCAGACACGTTTACAAGGCCGCCGAGACGAATAAATCAGAATATGAACAAAAGCAATAATTAAAACAATAAACATAATAACCTGATACATCGCTATAAACTGTGACATTCTTTATGGCCAGGTAATAGACACATGGCCCAGTCTCCCAGCAGAGGTGGTAGGGCACAGCAGCTGTTAGGGACACCAGCCTCAGGAGGACACGTTAACACTTTCCTGACACTCACTCTGTGCTTTCCTTATTTTGTTTCTGCTTGTATAAAATATAGAAATCCCCACAAATCCGTATCATGTAACGAGGCCATGACACACAGGAGCCCAGAGGAATCGGTAGAGAACCAGAAGCCCACAGCCCCTGTGAATTCACAGGTGAAGGTGCCCATAGTCACATACCTGACCTTGACGTCAGCAATGTGTGGAATGAGAGGCACTCACGGCAGGCTGCTCTCCACAAATCTGGTCTTACAAGAACACATTTCGAAGAAAACTTACCACAAGAAACTAAAGGGGCCTCACTGCATCAACACAGCTCTCTGCAGGAGAAACCCAGGACCAACATTGCTCAACACTTGTCAAGCACAAAATTTCCCGCTACCGATGAGTCTCTCCTTCCACCCAAACTAAACCCCAGGATCTCCCATCCATGCGTCTCTCCTTCCACCCAAACTAAACCCCAGGATCTCCCATCCATGCGTCTCTCCTTCCACCCAAACTAAACCCCAGGATCTCCCATCCATGCGTCTCTCCTTCCACCCAAACTAAACCCCAGGATCTCCCATCCATGCGTCTCTCCTTCCACCCAAACTAAACCCCAGGATCTCCCATCCATGCGTCTCTCCTTCCGCCCAAACTAAACCCCAGGATCTCCCATCCATGCGTCTCTCCTTCCACCCAAACTAAACCCCAGGATCTCCCATCCATGCGTCTCTCCTTCCACCCAAACTAAACCCCAGGATCTCCCATCCATGCGTCTCTCCTTCCACCCAAACTAAACCCCAGGATCTCCCATCCATGCGTCTCTCCTTCCACCCAAACTAAACCCCAGGATCTCCCATCCATGCGTCTCTCCTTCCACCCAAACTAAACCCCAGGATCTCCCATCCATGCGTCTCTCCTTCCACCCAAACTAAACCCCAGGATCTCCCATCCATGCGTCTCTCCTTCCGCCCAAACTAAACCCCAGGATCTCCCATCCATGCGTCTCTCCTTCCACCCAAACTAAACCCCAGGATCTCCCATCCATGCGTCTCTCCTTCCACCCAAACTAAACCCCAGGATCTCCCATCCATGCGTCTCTCCTTCCACCCAAACTAAACCCCAGGATCTCCCATCCATGCGTCTCTCCTTCCACCCAAACTAAACCCCAGGATCTCCCATCCATGCGTCTCTCCTTCCACCCAAACTAAACCCCAGGATCTCCCATCCATGCGTCTCTCCTTCCACCCAAACTAAACCCCAGGATCTCCCATCCATGCGTCTCTCCTTCCACCCAAACTAAACCCCAGGATCTCCCATCCATGCGTCTCTCCTTCCACCCAAACTAAACCCCAGGATCTTCCACCAATGTGTCTCTCTCCTCACTGAAGCTTAAACCAGGATCTCCCATCGATACATCTTTTATCAAACCCAAAACCCAGGGATCTTCCACCTATGTGTCTCTAATCTCACTGAATCAAAACTCCAGGATCCCCTATCGATGGACGCTCCTCTCACTAAACCTAAAACAGAGGATCTCCCAATGATGCGTCTCTCCTGTGACTGAATCTAAAGCCCAGGATCTCTCGTCACCAAACTTAAACCCCAGGGTCCTGCATCAATCCATCTCTCCTTTGATGGACCCTAAAACCCAGGATCTGCCACCAATGCTTCTCTCTCTCTCCTGAATGAAGCCATAACCCAGGTTCTCCCATCGATGAGTCAGTCCTTCCACCAAACCTAAAACACAGGAACTCTCATCTCCACTGGACCAAAAATCCAGGATCTTCCACCAAAACGTCCCTCACCCAACTTAAACCCCAGGGTCCCGCATTGATGCATCTCTCCTCTGACGTAACCCTAACACCCTGAATCTGCCAACGATGCATCTCTCCTCTCCGACAACCTAAAACCCAGGATCTCTGATTAATAAGAAGATCTTCTACTTTGTACCCGCTCAGGTCTCATCAAGGCATTGGCTCAATGGTGCCTTTACAGAGGAAATGCTATGCAATCAGCTGTACCTCCTGATGAGGCCCGAGTAGGCCAAAATGATGGTTGGGGGTAGCTGCACCTCGTGCTGAGGAGATGTCCTTGGCATTTCAGTTCTGGTCACTCTTCTGTGTGGAATCGGCTGATCTGCATATGGTAACGTCTCCTCTTTAACAACGCCTTGAGCTAAAACCTTGTGAGACCTAAGCAGGGACTCGCCGTAGGACAGGCCACCAGCGCTATTGCCAGTTTTCGGCATCCTTATAGACATGTTTTTGTCCTCTCAATGGGCCTAAAACCCAGGAACTCCCATGGACGGAGTCTCTGCTTCCTGAAGGTTCCAGTGCACGATTTACCATGAAAAGGCATCCAGAAAATGGGACACCGCCACATTACTGTGCCTTCCTGCTCACCGTAGGAGAATCCCTCCTCCAGAAGCTCATCAGACTAATGTCCCAACCACCAGCAATTTGCCCAGCTCGGAGACCTTCTTGCCAAATGCACAAACTGTCTGGCCCATTGTTTTCTTGTGACTTCTGCACACATTGTGAAGGCGACACAGTGATCACGTTTACTGGGAAACCATGGATTCTGTTTGTTTGTTCTTCCTGATCCAGTTCTTTCAAATCTCCCTCAATCCACCAAACAAAACCTCGCCCAGGCCAAGTCAAACGAGGCGCGGCCCTCAGACGGCGCAGCCCTTCGACACTAAGCTCTGCGGACGCTTGAAAAATTCTGGAATGTTTGCTGAATCCACAGTCATCCCCAGAAAAAGCAGCCAGGTTTAACCCGGGACGCTCGATGGGGGAGAATTGGAAGCGGGCGTGGAACGAACACAAAGTGGGACATTCTCCAACTCCACTGAGTTGACCCGGCAAAACTCCGCTCAGCCAAGACATTCCTAGAAATTTATGGCGAACGGATGCGATGTAGGTGCACAAAGGCGCGATACACAAGCCGGCAGGAAGAGAATGCACAGGAATACTTTCACAGACACATCAAGCTCTATAACAACGTAACAATTCCTCTTCCTGCATCAGTTACGCTGCGTGGAGACTCTGTCCATGTCTGCTCATGCAGACACAGTGTGATCACAAAGACACATAGCGAGCACAGACATACACTCAAAAGGACACCGCAAAAAGAGTGCACGAGAGACACAGCATGTGCTGACACACAAAGAGTGCACAGAGACACAACATGTGCTGACACACAAGGACAGCACACAGACAGGAAGTGCAGACACACACAGAAAGTGAAGACACAAACAGAGAGGGCAGGCACACACACACAGGGAGCACACACACTGAGCTCACAGAGAGACAACGATTGCAAACACACACAGGAAGCTTGCAGAGAAACAGAGCAAGCACAGACACACACACGGAGCACAAAGAGATACAGCAAACACAGACACACATGGAGTACACAGAGACACACCGCAAGGGTAGACACATAGGGAGGGCACAAAAAGACACA
Source organism: Leptobrachium leishanense (assembly GCA_009667805.1). Lineage (NCBI taxonomy): Eukaryota > Metazoa > Chordata > Amphibia > Anura > Megophryidae > Leptobrachium > Leptobrachium leishanense. Next base: position 4,805,939 of record CM019067.1, on the reverse strand, counting down.
TATATATGTGGTAATTTACTAATCACAGGTTTTTGTTATAGTTGCAGGAAAATAAAAGAGCGAGAGAGACAGACAACGTCTGTTGTTGCAATCGCAACAAACTCCGGCATTTCACGAAAAACAAATTCAACCGGCATCATGGGAAGTTTCATTGATGAAGCTTCTCCGGTCGTTGTTTTTATTTCTCTCTTACTACGGCAAACAACGGTTTTCCCCATAGTGTGAACAGCGACACGACAGGCACATGGAAGGATATAGCAAGGGCAGAGACACAACACGTGCAGACACACAGCGGGCACATGAAATGAAACACATGGAAAGACACAGCAAACGCAGAGGCACAGCGAACACATGGAACGACACTATAGACACAACAAAAGCAGAGACACAGTGAGCACACGGAAAGAAACAACATGTGCAGAGACACGAGGGACACATGGAAAGACAACAAGCGCAGAGATACAGTCGACACAAGCGCAGAGACACAGGAAGCATAAGGAAAGACAACAAGCGCAGAGACGCAGCGAGCATATGGAAAGACAACAAGCGCAGAGACACAGCGAGCATATGGAAAGACACAACAAGCGCAGAGACACAGTCGACACAAGCGCAGAGACACAGCGAGCATATGGAAAGACACAACAAGCGCAGAGACACAGCGAGCATATGGAAAGACACAACAAGCGCAGAGACACAGTCGACACAAGCGCAGAGACACAGCGAGCATATGGAAAGACACAACAAGCGCAGAGACACAGCGAGCATATGGAAAGACACAACAAGCGCAGAGACACAGAGTATAAGGAAAGATACAACAAGCATAGAGACATAGTGAGCATAAGGAAAGATACAAGTGCAGAGACGCAGCGAGCATAAGGAAAGACACAACAAGCGCAGAGACACAGCGAGCATAAGGAAAGACACAAGCATAGAGACAGCAAGCATATGGAAAGACACAACAAGCGCAGAGCGCATAAGGAAAGATACAACAAGCGCAGAGACACATTGAACACATGGAAAGACACAACAAGTGCAGAGACACATCGAGCATATGGAAAGACACAACAAGCGCAGACACAGCGCGCATAAGGAAAGATACAACAAGCGCAGAGACACATTGAACACATGGAAAGACACAACAAGTGCAGACACACAGCGGGCATATGAAATTAAACACATGGAAAGACGCAGCAAACGCAGAGGCACAGCGAACACATGGAACGATACGATAGACACAACAAAAGCAGAGACACAGTGTGCACACGGAAAGAAACAGCATTTGCAGAGACACGAGGGACACATGGAAAGACAACAAGCGCAGACACACAGTCGACAAAAGCGCAGAGACACAGCGAGCACATGGAAAGACACAACAAGTGCAGAGACATAGCGAGCATAAGGAAAGACAACAAGCAAGAGACACAACAAGCGCAGAGACACAGCAAACAAGGAAAGTCACAACAAGCATAGAGACATAGCGAGCATATGGAAAGACACAACAAGCGCAGAGACACAGCGAGCATAAGGAATGACAACAAGCGCAGAGACACAACGAGCGCAGAGACACAGCGAACATAAGGAAAGACACAACAAGCAGAGACATAGCGAGCATATGGAAAGACACAACAAGCGAAGAGACACAGCGCACATAAGGAAAGACAAGTGAAGAGACACAGCGCGCATAAGGAAAGATACATCAAGCGCAGAGACACAGCAAGCACATGGAAAGACACAGCAAGCACATGGAAAGACACAGCAAGCACATGGAAAGACACAGCAAGCACATGGAAAGACACAGCAAGCGCAGAGACACATTGAACACATGGAAAGACAACAAGTGCAGACACACAGCGGGCACATGAAATTAAACACATGGAAAGACACAGCAAACGCAGAGGCACAACGAACACATGGAACGACACTATAGACACAACAAAAGCAGAGACACAGTGAGCACACGGAAAGAAACAGCAGGTGCAGAGACACGAGGGACACATGGAAAGACAACAAGCGCAGAGATACAGTCGACACATGGAAATACAGAACACATGAAAAGACAACAAGCGCAAACACGGTGAGCACATGGAAAGACACAACAAGCGCAGAGACACAGTGAGCACATGGAAAGACAACAAGCACAGACACATTGAGCACATGGAAAGACACAACAAGCGCAGACACAGCACATGGAAAGACAACAAGCGCAGAGACACGGTGAGCACATGGAAAGACACAGCATGCACAGAGACACGGTGAGGTCATGGAAAGACAACAAGCGCAAACACGGCGAGAACATGGAAAGACACAACAAGCGCAGAGACACAGTGAGCACATGGAAAGACACAACAAGCGCAGAGACACAGTGAGCACATGGAAAGACAACAAGCACAGACACATTGAGCACATGGAAAGACAACAAGCGCAGAGACACGGTGAGCACATGGAAAGACAACAAGCGCAGAGACACGGTGAGCACATGGAAAGACACAGCATGCAGAGACACGGTGAGGTCATGGAAAGACAACAAGCGCAAACACGGCGAGAACATGGAAAGACAACAAGCGCAGAGACACAGTGAGCACATGGAAAGACAATGCAGACAATTATAAAGTGCACAGAATGTAAACCGTAATAGAGTATAACACACAAGTGACACAACCGCAGGATGCTATTGGAAGGTGTATAGCATCACAGAGTAACACTACAAAGCACAGTGTAGCGTCACAGAGTAATAATTACCCTTTATTATGCGACACTGAACCCCAGGACAGTCACCAGGGTCTGATCCCTAATAAACCCAAATTGACTGCAGGCCTGAGCAACGCGCAGAGATACCAGGAGATTCACATGTGTGGAAACTGAGTAAAACGACTGGCAGACCCTGCGCCCAGCAGAGGAGGTACAGGACGTGAGCCAGACCCTGCAACCAGCAGAGGAGGTACAGGACGGTCAGAACGTGAGCCAGACCCTGCGCCCAGCAGCGGAGGTACAGGACGTGAGCCAGACCCTGCGCCCAGCAGAGGAGGTACAGGACGTGAGCCAGACCCTGCGCCCAGCAGAGGAGGTACAGGACGTGAGCCAGACCCTGCAACCAGCAGAGGAGGTACAGGACGGTCAGAACGTGAGCCAGACCCTGCGCCCAGCAGAGGAGGTACAGGACGTGAGCCAGACCCTGCGCCCAGCAGAGGAGGTACAGGGCGGTCAGAACGTGAGCCAGACCCTGCGCCCAGCAGAGGAGGTACAGGGCGGTCAGGATGTGAGCCAGACCCTGCGCCCAGCAGAGGAGGTACAGGGCGGTCAGGATGTGAGCCAGACCCTGCGCCCAGCAGAGGAGGTACAGGGCGGTCGGAACGTGAGCCAGACCCTGCGCCCAGCAAAGGAGGTACAGGGCGGTCGGAACGTAAGCCAGACCCTGCGCCCAGCAGAGGAGGTACAGGGCGGTCAGGATGTGAGCCAGACCCTGCGCCCAGCAGAGGAGGTACAGGGCGGTCAGGACGTGAGCCAGACCCTGCGCCCAGCAGAGGAGGTACAGGGCGGTCAGGATGTGAGCCAGACCCTGCGCCCAGCAGAGGAGGTACAGGGCAGTCAGGATGTGAGCCAGACCCTGCGCCCAGCAAAGGAGGTACAGGGCAGTCAGGACGTGAGCCAGACCCTGCGCCCAGCAGAGGAGGTACAGGGCGGTCAGGACGTGAGCCAGACCCTGCGCCCAGCAGAGGAGGTACAGGGCGGTAAGGATGTGAGCCAGACCCTGCGCCCAGCAGAGGAGGTACAGGGCGGTCAGGATGTGAGCCAGACCCTGCGCCCAGCAGAGGAGGTACAGGGCGGTCAGGATGTGAGCCAGACCCTGCGCCCAGCAAAGGAGGTACAGGGCGGTAAGGATGTGAGCCAGACCCTGCGCCCAGCAAAGGAGGTACAGGGCGGTAAGGATGTGAGCCAGACCCTGCGCCCAGCAGAGGAGGTACAGGGCAGTCAGGACGTGAGCCAGACCCTGCGCCCAGCAGAGGAGGTACAGGGCAGTCAGGATGTGAGCCAGACCCTGCGCCCAGCAGAGGAGGTACAGGGCGGTCAGGATGTGAGCCAGACCCTGCGCCCAGCAGAGGAGGTACAGGGCGGTCAGGATGTGAGCCAGACCCTGCGCCCAGCAGAGGAGGTACAGGGCAGTCAGGACGTGAGCCAGACCCTGCGCTGCACACATACCTGTCAGCGGAGCCTCACTGCAGCTGCCATCGTGTCGGGCTCCCAGGCCTGTGTCTGCGTGTTGCCTGCCCCTGCCTGTCAGCGTGTAGCATTCCTCGCGAGCAACACGCCTCTACCTGCGCAGCATCGCGTCTTCAAACCGTTCCATAACACCTTCACCAGCGCTGTAACCCCTTCACTGCTGCAGGGCATGGAGCTCCAATATAATCCTGCACGTTAACACCTTCACTGCTGCCAGGGCAAACACCTCAATCATAATCCTGTGCTTTAACCCCCGCACTGCCACCACGCATCAACTCAAATCATAAATCTGAACTTTAACCCATTCACTGCTACCAAGCAGCAAACCCCTTAATCATGACCCTGTGTTTTAACTCCTTCACTGCCATAGTGTGTAAGCACTTTGTAACCAGACAGCTTCCCAAAGAAAGCAGCTTTAACCCCATCACTGCCACAGGAAACCAGGCCTTTTGCCAAACAAAGCAGCTTTAACCCCATCACTGCCACAGGAAACCAGACAGCTTCCCAAACAAAGCAGCTTTAACCCTGTCACTGCCACAGGAAACCAGACAGCTTCCCAAACCAGAGCAGTTTAACCCCTGCCCTACCACAGCCACATACAGATTATTGCTCCGTGGGTGCAGCAGACACATCCCATGTACACCGCACAGACACGGTGAGCGAGATCAAAACACGAGCCAACAACTCTGCATATTTAGTGATGTCACAGGAAGTGATGTCACAGGATGCAGTATTACAACAAACAGGATAATAATATACACCAGAGCCCCGTTCAATACCTCAGCAGCTGCTGAATTGCTGCAGCGGTGTCACTGAACAATGCGAATTTCGAAGTAAAATGGCCGACGATTTCTTAATGAAAGATTCAGATTGTTTTTCGTATCACTTGGACAAAATATGATAAAGGAAAGCAGTCGCACAATGCGTTTTGTACGCACACACCACAAATGACAGTTTTTATTGAATAAACGTTATGTTTACTTCTTAAACACAATCTAATTGAGCTGTAATATATGTCTATGTGCCGGGGGAAATAATAAATAAATATTTTGTGCTTTGGTGAACAAAAACCTCAAAAATAACATTGTTACTTGCTTCATGGCGGCGGCGGCCATCTTTACTACCTCACACTCAGCTACTCGCAGCATCTCCTCGGGTCGCTGCAAGTGCTAAGTTAGCAGTGCTGAGCGGCTGAACGGCGTTCAGTGGCAAGTACTTGGTACTCATGCAAATGGCCCAATATATCCCCCCCCCCCCGATACCGGAAGCCAATTGCCGGTATCCACAGGGCTGGGGAAGCTGGCCGGATACACGAAAAGCATTTGGCCAGCATTCCCCTCCAGCGGGCTACATTACTTACCCAGCGGTGGGTCCGGTCGCAGGGCTGTGACGTGGCCGCCGGGCCGTGGAGGCCTTGATGCTACCTCCAGCCGAGATCTCATGGGAGCTTCCCGGGAGATCTCGGCTGGAGGCAGCATCATAGCCTCCACATGATCGCATCACAGCCCTGCGACCGGACCCACCGCTGGGTAAGTCATGAAGCCCGCTGGAGGGGAATGCTGGCCAAATGCTTTTCATGCATCCGGCCAGCTTCCCCAGCGTTTGGTCTGAGGTCTGTAATATATATATGTGTGTGTCTGGTCTGAGGTGTGTGTAATATATACATGTATCTGAGGTGAGGTGTGTGTAATATATACATGTATCTGAGATGAGGTGTGTGTAATATATACATGTATCTGAAGTGAGGGGTGTGTAATATATACATGTATCTGAGATGAGGTTTGTGTAATATATACATGTATCTGAGATGAGGGGTGTGTAATATATACATGTATCTGAGATGAGGTTTGTGTAATATATACATGTATCTGAGATGAGGTGTGTGTAATATATACATGTATCTGAGATGAGGTGTGTGTAATATATACATGTATCTGAGATGAGGTGTGTGTAATATATACATGTATCTGAGGTGAGGTGTGTTAATATATACATGTATCTGAGTGAGGTGTGTGTAATATATACATGTATCTGAAGTGAGGTGTGCGTAATATATACATGTATCTGAGATGAGTGTGTGTAATATATACATGTATCTGAAGTGAGGTGTGTGTAATATATACATGTATCTGAAGTGAGGTGTGTGTAATATATACATGTATCTGAGATGAGGTGTGTGTAATATATACATGTATCTGAGGTGAGGTGTGTGTAATATATACATGTATCTGAGGTGAGGTGTGTGTAATATATACATGTATCTGAGATGAGGTTTGTGTAATATATACATGTATCTGAGATGAGGTGTGTGTAATATATACATGTATCTGAGATGAGGTGTGTGTAATATATACATGTATCTGAGATGAGGTGTGTGTAATATATACATGTATCTGAAGTGAGGTGTGTGTAATATATACATGTATCTGAGGTGAGGTGTGTGTAATATATACATGTATCTGAGGTGAGGTGTGTGTAATATATACATGTATCGGAGGTGAGGTGTGTGTAATATATACATGTATCGGAGGTGAGGTGTGTGTAATATATACATGTATCTGAGATGAGGTGTGTGTAATATATACATGTATCTGAGGTGAGGTGTGTGTAATATATACATGTATCTGAGATGAGGTGTGTGTAATATATACATGTATCTGAGGTGAGGTGTGTGTAATATATACATGTATCTGAGGTGAGGTGTGTGTAATATATACATGTATCTGAGGTGAGGTGTGTGTAATATATACATGTATCTGAGGTGAGGTGTGTACAGGCAGGGGGTTAATGGGTTTCTGGCTATACATTTCAATATAAACATAAACTGGACAAAATCCTAGATTATTTATTGGAAAACGTCACATGACCTTAAAAGTATCAGTACTTGTACTCCGTCCTAAAAAAGGTGGTATCAGTGCACACCAACACACACACAAACACACACACCAACACACACACATACCAACACACACACACACCAACACACAAAAATATGCACATAAATGCACACACCAACACATAAACACACCTCACACCAACACATAAACGCACACGCACCAACAAGCACAAACGCACACGCCAACACACACACACACCAACACACAAAAATATGCACATAAATGCACACACCAACACATAAACACACCTCATACCAACACGCATATAAACGCACACGCCAAACGCACATAAACGAACACGCCGACACACACATGCCAACAAGCACATAAACACACACCAACACACAAACACGCCTCACACCAACAGGCACATAAACACACACCAACAAACACACCAACACGCACGTAAATACACCTCACACCAAAACGCACACGCCAACACGCACATAAACGCACACACCAACAAAGATATATTACACACACATACACACTTCCCCAATGGAGCCGCGTTGCTGTGCACAGAGCAGAAAATAAAAGGTCTGAGTACACCCGGGCCGCACGGATAGACCCAGGTCTGTGACTGCACCATCTGTAAACCCAGAGACGTGACTTATTCCCGACCTACCAGCGGCTCATCCCAGGCAGAGACGGGCGGCCTGAGTGTCCCATCGAGGTCACCTCTCAGGAGAAGCGGCGGTGGTCCCAGAGCCATCCACAGTTTCTGTCTCCACGCCATCGTGTCCCTCAGCATCGAAAGGTACAGGTCCCAAGCCACCGGGGGCCAACGTGTCTGCACCCCCCTGCAGCAATGAGCGTTACAGGCTGCGCGGGACATCACTCCCGGTTACTGCGCTCTGATGGAACTACGGTCCCAGAGGACAAGCGGACAATCCATACGCGTCCCCGAGGAGCCCGGAAAAACTGGGGACGGTCTGAGGAGCATGAGATGAAGCGCAGTGACACAGAGGGAGGGAAGCGCACGTCCCAGACACAATGAGGGTCATTAAACGTTCGTCATCGCTACTCGAGGGACACGATCAACCATTAAAACCAAAGATCATAAAACTTCAATCGATGGCCGCCAGCAGACTCAGCGCTCGCCCTTTGAAGTCACGATCCCAGCGAAATAACACCGCAAATAAAACACTGGGCTGAGGCCGGAACCAGAACCTCCAGCCACTAAACCACCCGCCTGCACCCCTCCCAGCATGCAACACCGCAAAAGCGACCCTTTCCATGGCATGGAATGGCACTGGAGGCGGAGCCATGGACCAGACTCCTCCCCAACTTTTTGAATGGTTTCACAATGTATCCAGTCCATTTATACAATAGCACAAAGTGTCGGATACACAACGAGCGACTTCTAACGACATTTATTATACATTAATCTCCCAGATTGGGAGTTCCTACGGGAATAGGGCCCTCATCTCCTCCTGTACTGTTTGTCAAATGTTGTTCAATGTATTGTATTGTAACCCTGTCTATACTGTGCTTATTGTACAGCGCTGCGGAATATGCTGGCGCTTTATAAATAAAGAATAATAATAATAATAATTACAGACTGAATGCGGGGGGGGGATTATTACTGTGCAGCTCTGTTATACACCCGCACACCCTGAATATATGGGGGAGCCCCTAAAAACACACCCTCACACCCTGAATATATGGAGGAACCCCTAAAAACACACCCGCACACCCTGAATATATGGAGGAACCCCTAAAAATACACCCATACACCCTGAATATATGGAGGAACCCCTAAAAACACACCCGCACACCCTGACTATATGGAGGAGCCCCTAAAATGACACACACACACCCTGAATATATGGAGGAGCCCCTAAAAATACACCCGCACACCCTGAATATATGGAGGAGCCCCTAAAAACACACCCGCACACCCTGAATATATGGAGGAGCCCCTAAAAACACACCCGCACACCTTGAATATATGGAGGAACCGCTAAAAACACACCCGCACACCCTGAATATATGGAGGAACCCCTAAAAACACACCCTGAATATATGGAGGAACCAATAAAAACACACCCACACACCCTGAATATATGGTGGAATCCCTAAAAACACACCCACACCCTGAATATATGGAGGAACCCCTAAAAACACACCCGCAAACCCTGAATATATGGAGGAACCCCTAAAAACACACCCGCACACCCTGAATATATGGAGGAGCCCCTAAAAACACACCCTCACACCCTGAATATATGGAGGAACCCCTAAAAACACACCCTGAATATATGGAGGAACCCCTAAAAACACACCCGCACACCCTGAATATATGGAGGAACCCCTAAAAATACACCCATACACCCTGAATATATGGAGGAACCCCTAAAAACACACCCGCACACCCGGAATATATGGAGGAACCCCTAAAAATATACCCGCACACCCTGAATATATGGAGGAACCCCTAAAAACACACCCTGAATATATGGAGGAACCCCCTAAAAACACACACCCTGAATATATGGAGGAGCCCCTAAAAACACACCCTGAATATATGGAGGAACCCCCTAAAAACACACACCCTGAATATATGGAGGAACCCCTAAACACACCCGCACACCCTGAATATATGGAGGAGGAACCCCTAACAACACACCCTGAATATATGGAGGACCCCTAAAAACACACCCACACACCCTGAATATATGGAGGAGCCCCTAAAAACACACCCACACACCCTGAATATATGGAGGAGTCCCTAAAATGACACCCGCACACCCTGAATATATGGAGGAACCCCTAAAAACACACCCTCACACCCTGAATATATGGAGGAGTCCCTAAAATGACACCCGCACACCCTGAATATATGGAGGAACCCCTAAAAACACACCCTGAATATACGGAGGAACCCCTAAAAACACACCCTGAATATACGGAGGAACCCCTAAAAACACACCCTGAATATACGGAGGAACCCCTAAAAACACACCCACACACCCTGAATATATGGAGGAACCCCTAAAAACACACCCGCACACCCTGAATATATGGAGGAGCCCCTAAAAACACACCCGCACACCCTGAATATATGGAGGAAGCCCTAAAAAGACACCCTCACACCCTGAATATATGGAGGAACCCCTAAAAACACACCCACACACCCTGAATATATGGAGGAACCCCTAAAACACACCCTGAATATACGGAGGAACCCCTAAAAACACCACCCTGAATATACGGAGGAACCCCTAAAAACACACCCACACACCCTGAATATATGGAGGAACCCCTAAAAAACACACCCGCACACCCTGAATATATGGAGGAACCCCTAAAACACACACCCCGCACACCCTGAATATATGGAGAGAGCCCCTAAAAATACACCCGCACACCCTGAATATATGGAGGAACCCCTAAAAATACACCCGCACACCCTGAATATAGAGGAACCCCTAAACACACCCGCACACCCTGAATATATGGAGCCCCTAAAAATACACCCGCACACCCTGAATATATGGAGGAACCCCTAAAAATACACCCGCACACCCTGAATATATGGAGGAACCCCTAAACACACCCGCACACCCTGAATATATGGAGGAGCCCCTAAAAATACACCCGCACACCCTGAATATATGGAGGAGCCCCTAAAAACACACCCTGAATATATGATCGAGCCCCTAAAAACCACCCACACACCCTGAATATATGGAGGAACCCTAAAAAACACACCCGCACCCACTGAATATATGGAGGAACCCCTAAAAAACACCCTCACACCCTGAATATATGGAGGAGCCCCTAAAAACACACCCTGAATATATGATCGAGCCCCTAAAAACACACCCTCATACCCTGAATATATGGAGGAGCCCCTAAAAACACACCCTGAATATATGATCGAGCCCCTAAAAACACACCCGCACACCCTGAATATATGGAGGAACCCCTAAAAACACACCCGCACACCCTGAATATATGGAGGAGCCCCTAAAAATACACCCACACACCCTGAATATATGGAGGAACCCCTAAAGACACACCCGCACACACTGAATATATGGAGGAACCCCTAAAAACACACCCGCACACCCTGAATATATGGAGGAACCCCTAAAAAGACACCCGCACACACTGAATATATGGAGGAACCCCTAAAAACACACCCACACACCCTGAATATATGGAGGAACCCCTAAAATTATACCCGCACACCCTGAATATATGGAGGAGCCCTTAAAAACACACCCTGAATATATGGAGGAACCCCTAAAAACACACCCAAACACCCTGAATATATGGAGGAGCCCCTAAAAACACACCCACACACCCTGAATATATGGAGGAACCCCTAAAATTACACCCGCACACCCTGAATATATGGAGGAGCCCTTAAAAACACACCCTGAATATATGGAGGAACCCCTAAAAAGACACCCGCACACCTTGAATATATGCAGAGCCCCTAAAAACACACCCTGAATATATGGAGGAGCCCCTAAAAAGACACCCGCACACCCTGAATATATGGAGGAGCCCCTAAAAAGACACCCACACACCCTGAATATATGGAGGAACCAATAAAAACACACCCTGAATATATGGAGGAGCCCCTAAAAACACACCTGCACACCCTGAAAATATGGAGGAACCCCTAAAATGACACCTGCACACCCTGAATATATGGAGGAACCCCTAAAAACACACCCACACACCCTGAATATATGGAGGAACCCCTAAAAATACACCCAAACACCCTGAATATATGGAGGAGCCCCTAAAAATACACCCGCACACCCTGAATATATGGAGGAACCCCTAAAAATACACCCACACACCCTGAATATATGGAGGAACCCCTAAGAGGTATTACACAGCCCTGCCAACAAACAGATATAAAAACCGGAGCCATAAATCATTCCTTCATTGATCGAACAATCCTAAATTATTTATTGGAAAGTGGTCACATGAGATTAAATAAAAGTATTGACACTCGGTATCGGTGAGTACCCGAAAAAAAAATATTGTATCAGAGCCAAAATACGTAAAAATGGCGCCGGATCACAGTCCCCTCCAAGCTTCCGGGATCTCCACCTGCCTATTGACGTCATCACGCATGGATGTGATGACATCAGGTCGGGAATCAACTTCTAACTGCCCAATCCGTGGCAGCTAGGAGTTAATGTTTGGTATCATTTGATAGGCCAGAGCATGGCCTTTCCAATGATACCAAACATAACCTTGTTAAAAGTAAAAGAAAAAAAAATATCTATGTAAAAAAAAATTCATTTTTTTTTTTTTATTTATTAATGCAGCATTATTGTTCACATTTAAAATTATAATGTGAACAATGATGCTGCCCTGGCGATTTTATTTTTTTTGGGAGGGGTTTTAGCTAAAATCACATAATTTTGCAGAAAAATAAAAGTAATGGGTTCCCAGTTCTAATTTTTTTAACAAGCCTACCCCCTTAGAATTAAAAACCGCAAAGGCTCGGCTGATAAAATGTGTAAAAAACACACTTTACACACTGTAGATGATTGAAAATTCTAATTTTATTGCATTTTTGTTCTAATAGTCTGGCAGGACATGACGTATACATATAATAATGATATATTAGGAATCTGCCGAGTCTGCCGGAAAGAACGATATATAATCAGGGTAATTCAAAGAGATTTGAAAAGTCACCGCACGTTCGGTGACTTTATGTTCTCTTCAATTCGGTGCAAATCAGCTTTCCCATTTTGGCGACCCTGCGGTGTATTCAGCAAGCACCACAGGGCTGTCGAAGTGCAGGGAAAAGCTGCCGAAAACCTGGTGAATGCACGCCGAAAACCGCAAAAACATCTGGATTAACCTGTCAAAGACACAGGAAAAACCCTGAGCAGGAGCCGATCACACGCAGCGCAGCCGCCGGATAAAAGCCGACACCGCAGACGAGTAAGGCTAGGGTCAGATGAACGCATTTTTCGCTTTGTCCGTGAAAAAGTGCGTTCGAACGAATGGACGTATTTTTTCACGGAATATGCGATAGCGTTCATACTATGCGCATTTTCGTCCGTGATTTTGTACGGATCATCAATGAAACCCTTTTTGCGTCTGGACGTTCTGTTGGCCGGACATTAGCAGCGTCTGACGTCTCCTAATCACGCAAACACGCCGCTATGCGGACGCAGCGCACTCTGTACGTCAGTACTAGCGGTATCACGTTCTCGAAAAAATGCGTTTCTTTGCCGCTTGCGTTGCGTATGTTACCCGTCATTGGCTGCTACTACGGCCGTGATAAAGTGCGGCTGCACGCGCGTTCGCACTGCGTTAGTCTGAGCCCAGCCTGAAGTGAATAAATTAGGAAAACAGTTTGTATGAATGTTTGAAAAGTGAAACGCTGTTTGCAAAGAAACTACTGAGCGAAAATGTCTGGAATTTACATATAAAATCCAATGAATGATAATAAAAAGGGCCGTTACAGAAAAAAAATATTAAAAAAAAAAAAATTAATCGGATTTTTTTAAAAAAAAATAATAATAAACCAGAAAAATGCTTAAAATATCCAAAAAAAATCTATAAATAGAGACTCTTTACTGCAGAATATTATAATGAACGGTTTATTAGATATTGAATTAAAACGGGAATATTTTTAACATTGAAGCCTATCGGATTCTCCTGAATAAACCTGTCGAATTAAACCACCCAATGGCAGGGCATTAGGGGAACCTTTCACTGCTGGTTTGTGTTCTCTGAATAGACAAAGCATTGCTTCTCTATGGGGATTTCACTGCCCTCGATCAGACACCGAACAGGCACCGTATGTGCAGGCAATTCGACAGGATTTGGCGTATTGCCTGCTCTCTGGATAGCCGAATGGCCAAGAAAGGTAACCGTGTGTTGATTTTCAGCGTTCGGTTACTTTTCTCCAGCCATTCGGATCTCTTTGAATAACCCTGTATATGTCTGGGTCATTTAATAAAATGTGACTTCAAATCGCGTTTAACCCTTTCGCTGCTGAGGCTTTTCCGCCCCTGTGCTGAGGTCATTTTTACCGGTTTTGCTCATCATGTTTAAACGTGTTTTGAAGCTTATTTTAGTATATGACCCAGACATATTATATATCGTTCTTTCCGTCAGACTCGGTAGATTCATAATATGTCATTATTATATGTATACGTTATGTCATGTCTGTATATTATAACAAAAAATGCAATAAAATATGTATTTTCAATAATTTACAACGTGTAAAGTGTTTTTTTTCACATTTTAACATGCGAGCAATTGCGGTTATATTTTGTATGGGGTGCGCTTGCTAAAAAAATTAGAGATGGGGTCTCGTTACATTTTTTTTGGGGGAAAATGACACTATTTTTAACAAACGCACCGCATACAAAAATCGTTAGTGCAGCATCATTATAATTGAAATGGGAACAATATTGCTGCATTAACAAGCCCAAAAAAATAAAAAAAAAGTGTTTAATTTTTTTTTTTTTTACAAAATTTTTCACTGTAGTGTTTGGTATCGTTGGAACAGCCATGCTCTGGCCGATCCAACGATACCAAAATTTAACCCCTAGCTGCCACGGATCGGGAGATAGGGAGTTCCAATGAACTCCCTATCTCCACAGTTGGTGGCAGTTAGGGGTTAACTCTAGGACTGGCGTTAACCCCCTGTGCGCCGCCGATCGGGAGGGAGAGAGGTCCGAAGGACCTCCCCCCCCCCTCCCTTTCAGGCGCCTCCTCCGCACATGCGGGGGGGGCACCTGAATTAGGTGTCATCGCGCCCCCGCGATGACACCTAATTCTGGCGGCTGCTGGTCCGGATGCCGGGCTGACATCCAGGATGTCAGCCCGCACCGGAGGGGCCAGCGATCGGCCGGAACCCGGCCGAACGCTGACCCCAATGTGAGGACACGCTCAGCGCGTCCTCAGCACACCAGCGGGACTGCTGAGGACGCGCTGAGCGCGTCCTCAGCAGCGAAGTGGTTAAACATGAGCTCAGAAGTCAGAACACAGGCGTGAAATGGCTCAGCAACAAAAGGGTTAAGCCATAAAAAGACTTACTACATTAGATACAAACCTGAACTTTTAACCTTTGACTGAGGTCAGACAGAGAGGGGGGAGGGGAAGACACCCTTATGTAAAACCTAATATCTATGTTTGATATGAAATTTATTTATTCATTCATTTATAAAGTATTTTACCAGGAAGGATACATTGAGATTTCTCTCGTTTTCAGTTTGTTCTGGATTCAAGAATATTGAAATGTTACAGAAACACAAAGTAATAAAATGCAAGATATTAAAAACACAAATATACAGATTAACCCAGAAAATAAATATATAGGAAATAGTCACTGTATTACATGTTTACAGGCGCATTCTGTATATAGTTACTGTGTTACATGTTTACAGGTGCATTCTGTATATAGTCACTGTGTTACATGTTTACAGGTGCATTCTGTATATAGTCACTGTGTTACATGTTTACAGGTGCATTCTGTATATAGTCACTGTGTTACATGTTTACAGGTGCATCCTGTATATAGTCACTATGTTACATGTTTACAGGTGCATTCTGTATATAGTCACTGTGTTACATGTTTATAGGCGCATTCTGTATATAGTCACTGTGTTACAGTGTTACAGGTGCATCCTGTAATATAGTCACTGTTACATGTTTACAGGTGCATTCTGTATATAGTCACTGTGTTACATGTTTACAGGTGCATTCTGTATATAGTCACTATGTTACATGTTTACAGGTGCATTCTGTATATAGTCACTGTGTTACATGTTTACAGGTGCATTCTGTATATAGTCACTGTGTTACATGTTTACAGGCGCATTCTGTATATAGTCACTATGTTACATGTTTACAGATGCATTCTGTATATAGTCACTGTGTTACACGTTTACAGGTGCATTCTGTGTATAGTCACTGTGTTACATGTTTACAGGTGCATTCTGTATATAGTCACTGTGTTACATGTTTACAGGTGCATTCTGTATATAGTCACTGTGTTACATGTTTACAGGTGCATTCTGTATATAGTCACTGTGTTACATGTTTACAGGTGCATTCTGTATATAGTCACTATGTTACATGTTTACAGGTGCATTCTGTATATAGTCACTGTGTTACATGTTTACAGGCGCATTCTGTATATAGTTACTGTGTTACATGTTTACAGGCACATTCTGTATATAGTCACTATGTTACATGTTTACAGGCGCATTCTGTATATAGTCACTGTGTTACATGTTTACAGGCGCATTCTGTATATAGTCACTATGTTACATGTTTACAGGTGCATTCTGTATATAGTCACTGTTACATGTTTACAGGCGCATTCTGTATATAGTCACTGTGTTACATGTTTACAGGTGCATTCTGTATATAGTCACTATGTTACATGTTTACAGGCGCATTCTGTATATAGTCACTGTGTTACATGTTTACAGGCGCATTCTGTATATAGTCACTATGTTACATGTTTACAGGTGCATTCTGTATATAGTCACTGTGTTACATGTTTACAGGTGCATTCTGTATATAGTCACTGTGTTACATGTTTACAGGCGCACTCTGTATATAGTCACTGTGTTACATGTTTACAGGTGCATTCTGTATATAGTCACTGTGTTACATGTTTACAGGTGCATTCTGTATATAGTCACTGTGTTACATGTTTACAGGTGCATTCTGTATATAGTCACTATGTTACATGTTTACAGGCGCATTCTGTATATAGTCACTGTGTTACATGTTTACAGGTGCATTCTGTATTGAGGTATGTTAATAGGGAGCTCTTGAGTGACTTAAGACTGGGGGAAGATTTGATGGTGTCTGGGAGGTTATTCCATAATTGTGGTGCTCTGTAGGAATATGAGGATCGAGCCACCGTCTTTTTGTATTGTGGTATTGCAAGTAAGGTGCATAATCTTTGTAATTTATGTGTGATCCACTTGATCAAACCGGATCTAACAAAAGATCTATTGGCCTGAATGTTTCTTTTGCCAGAAAATTGAATGTAGGGGGGGGGGCACTAACCCCCCTTATGCAGTACGTAAAATCTCAGTTTTTTTATGTTAAACAACTTTGTATTTCTGTGTGATCTAACGTTAAGACCACTCGATCTTACCTGATCTAACAAATATCTATAAGCCTGAATGGTTTCTGACCAGAAAATTCAATGTGGGGGGGCTAACCCGTCTTTATTAATTACTTAATAACTCAGGAATTATGGGTGATCTAATGTTAAATCCACTTGATCTTACCTGATCTAACGTAAAGCTTCTAGCTAAGTGTTTGGTTCACTTTTTGGTAAGGGGGGGGGGCTGATGACGGGTTAGCCCCCCCTTACAATAGTTAATATCTCTTTTTCTATGTGTGATCTAACGCAAACAACTATTGATCTAACCTGATCTAACAAAGCTCTGACCAACTGCATGAGTTTTGTTCAAAAATAATTATCAGGGGGGGGGGCTAACCCGGCTCAGGTAGATTATTGGGGTAATTTTGCTATATTTTTGCGCTCTCCTCGGCACAACTTGCGGTAAATCCAACCCGCTCCCGCAGCGACACACTGGGACACTCGCGTGCCAGCCGTGACGCCATATACCGGACTCGGGGCCTGCCACCACATGAGCCATCTTACAGGCTGGGTTTTCCACGGCCTAAACCTCAGTTATGGGGAAGCGTGATAAGAGACAGGGGGCCCCGGAGCCCTCTCGTCTACCTGGTATCCGGCTCTCACTGGGAGCCCCCCGAAGTGTGCCTCACCCACCTGACTCGCCAGCGGCTGCTGGTCCGCCCGAGGAGCTAGGCCCCGAAACATCATCTGTTGCTTCCCTGCCTGCACGACATGCTGACCCCGAGGATCTCCCGGCGACAAGGAGGGACATCCGGACGCTCCTGGAGGACGCCCGCTCAGCCTGGCGGCAGGAGCTAGACGAGGTCCGTTCGGATCTCAAGACGCTACACACAGAGGTCGAGGGGCTAGAGGACAGATCCAGCGCATTGGAAGGCGCGCAGGCCTCTACTTCTTCTTGTGTGGAAGCACTTCAAGCTCAGGTAGCGGGCCTGCAATCAGCGGTCCTGTCACTGGAGACAGGACACCGCCATCGAAACCTGAGGTTGAGGGGGGGGGGGAGAGGTCCCAGACTCCATCTGTGACTGACCTTCTTGCATTTACTAACAGATTTCAATCATATGTATCCGACCGATCACAATATGTGTCAATTTCTGGCAGCTCCTCCCTCCCGCTCTCAGTCACATGCGGTGTACCCCAAGGCTCAATACTAGGCCCCCTGCTATTCACAACATTCATAAATGATCTGCCCAACGTCTGCAAAGCCTCAACTGTACACATGTACGCAGGCGCCACCGTAACCTATACCAGCAAAGCCTCAACTGTACACATGTACGCAGACGCCACCGTAATCTATACCAGCAAAGCCTCAACTGTACACATGTACGCAGACACCACCGTAACCTATACCAGCAAACCAAATCTCCCACAACTGGAGGCCGTGCTGCAAGAACAATTCACAGAGGTAGAAAAGTGGATCAAACACAACAAACTATAACTAAATACTGACAAAACTGTAACAATGCTCTTTGGAACAAAACCTAAACTACACAAATTGCAAACACCCCATTTACGTGTGGGGACAAAATCAAATGGCACGCTGACCACAGTCACTTCTCTCAAATATCTAGGTATGTGGTTAGACCCAAATCTATCCTTTGGCCCCACATCGAAAAACGCTCATCTAAACTTTACCCCAAACTAGGTGCCCTGTACAGAAACAAATCCTGCCTGAGCCCCCGCGGTAACAAAGCAGATTGTACAACAAATGCTTATGCCGGCTATTGATTACGGAGATGTAGTGTATGCAGCCCCCCGCAAACACACCTCCAGAAACTTACTACATTGTATAACTTATTCTGCCGCTTTGCGCTACAATGTAACTACATGACCCACCATTGTGACATGTTAAAAGAACTAAACTGGCCATCGCTGGAATCCAGACGCACCCTTCACCTTTCCAACCTGGTGTTTAAGAGCTTTTCTGAGAAGCTGCCACCCTACCTGAATAGACTGCTTCCCCCAGCAGCTCCCTCATCCTATAACCTCCGATCCAGGACCAGCACCTTACTTGCAATACCACAATACAAAAAGACAGTGGCTCGATCCTCATTTTCCTACAGAGCACCACAATTGTGGAATAACCTCCCAGACACCATCAAATCTTCCCCCAATCTAAAGTCACTCAAAAGCTCCTTACTAACATACCTCAATACAGAATGCACCTGTAAACAACACAGTGACTATATACAGAATGCACCTGTAAACAACACAGTGACTATATACAGAATGCACCTGTAAACATGTAACACAGTGACTATATACAGAATGCACCTGTAAACATGTAACATAGTGACTATATACAGAATGCACCTGTAAACAACACAGTGACTATATACAGAATGCACCTGTAAACATGTAACACAGTGACTATATACAGAATGCACCTGTAAACATGTAACACAGTGACTATATACAGAATGCACCTGTAAACATGTAACACAGTGACTATATACAGAATGCACCTGTAAACATGTAACACAGTGACTACTATACAGAATGCACCTGTAAACATGTAACACAGTGACTATATACAGAATGCACCTGTAAATATGTAACACAGTGACTATATACAGAATGCACCTGTAAATATGTAACACAGTGACTATATACAGAATGCACCTGTAAACATGTAACACAGTGACTATATACAGAATGCACCTGTAAACATGTAACACAGTGACTATATACAGAATGCACCTGTAAATATGTAACACAGTGACTATTATACAGAATGCACCTGTAAATATGTAACACAGTGACTATATACAGAATGCACTGTAAACATGTAACACAGTGACTATATACAGAATGCACCTGTAAACATGTAACACAGTGACTATATACAGAATGCACCTGTAAACATGTAACACAGTGACTATATACAGAATGCACCTGTAAACATGTAACACAGTGACTATATACAGAATGCACCTGTAAACATGTAACACAGTGACTATATACAGAATGCACCTGTAAATATGTAACACAGTGACTATACAGAATGCGCCTGTAAACATGTAAACAAGTGACTATATACAGAATGCACCTGTAAATATGTAACACAGTGACTATATACAGAATGCACCTGTAAATATGTAACACAGTGACTATATACAGAATGCACCTGTAACATGTAACACAGTGACTATATACAGAATGCACCTGTAAATATGTAACACAGTGACTATATACAGAATGCACCTGTAAACATGTAACATAGTGACTATATACAGAATGCACCTGTAAACATGTAACATAGTGACTATATACAGAATGCACCTGTAAACATGTAACACAGTGACTATATACAGAATGCTCCTGTAAACATGTAACACAGTGACTATATACAGAATGCACCTGTAAACATGTAACACAGTGACTATATACAGAATGCACCTGTAAACATGTAACACAGTGACTATATACAGAATGCACCTGTAAACATGTAACACAGTGACTATATTTCCTACATATTTTTCTGTTAATCTGTATATTTGTGTTGTTTTTAATATCTTGCATTGTATTACTTTGTATTTCTGTAACTGTAACATTTCAATGTTCTTGAACCCAGGACATACTTGAAAACGAGAGAAATCTCAATGTATCCTTCCTGGTAAAATCCTTTATAAATAAAATAAATAAATAAATAAATAAATTTTCAATTGCAGTGCTGGCCTTACCCGCTGGGTCCCCTGATCCACTCCTATCAGCTATACGGACTCGTAAGGCCGCTACGGCCCCTCCTGCAGCCACCGGGGATATTGTGGTGGTTTCCAGAGATGTTCAGATCAGGGATCGTTGGGAGCATCGTTGGGGTGCCCTCCGATCCGCTTTGAGGCTTTCGAGATCACAGTATACCGTGACCTCCCATTCCTCACTTTGACTGCCCGGCGACAAATTAAAGCCCTCACCGCTATACTACGCTCCCGCTCTATCCGCTACAGATGGGGGTTCGTTGGGTTCCCTGTTTATCATGGACGGCAAGACTGAGTTACACCTGCAGTCCTTGGGCTTCGGATTGGGACAGGCGGGGGCTGCCGAAGTCTCATCACGTTCTCCTTCCACTGACCAGCCTGCAGAACTGAATTAGGGCGGCTACTAGGGACGCGGTCCGTACCGGTTGTCTCGTTGTCCGAAATGTTGGACAGTTACCTGGTCCATCTATGGCCTGACTGTTTCTGAGTTTCCCATCTGCACTCCCCCCCCCTTCCCTTTTTTTTCCCCGTCTTTTCTTGGGTCAGGTGTGCATGGGAGGTCGGGTCACCCTGGGCGGGCCTCTGGAGTGGACAACGCGGCTCTGCTCACACCTACCGGCTCCAGGTTGTCCGACCAGGAGACATCTTCCATGGCCTTCAGTTTCCCATTAGGTCACTGGAGTGAGCCAGGAATGGCACTATTGAAGAGATAGTTACATAGTTACATAGTTATATAGGCTGAAAAAAGACATGCGTCCATCGGGTTCAGCCTCTCCCACATAACCTACTGCTGTTGATCCAAAAGAAGGCAAAAAACCCAGTCTGAATGCTTGCCAATATGCAACATACTGGGAAAAAATTCCTTCTTGACCCCAGAATGGCGTCAGATTTCTCCTTGGATCAAGAAGCTTTTACCCACATATTAAATATTATAACCCTTAATATTCTGTGTCTGCAGGAAGTCATCCAGTCGCTTTTTAAAAGTCTGTACAGACTCCGACCCAACCACCTCAACAGGCAGAGAATTCCACAGCTTGATTGTTCTCACCGTAAAATATCCCTTCCTATGCTTTAAGCGAAATTTTCTTTCTTCCAGTCTAAATGGATGACCCCTTGTCCTGTGTATAGTCCTGTTAATGAATAGGTTATCAGACAATGGTTGATAATGGCCCCGTATATATTTATATAAGGTTATCAGATCCCCTCTAAGGCGCCGTTTCTCTAAACTAAACAGGTTTAAGCTTGTTAGTCTTTCCTCATAACTTAACCCTTCCATTCCCCTTATTAATTTAGTTGCCCGTCTCTGCACTTTTTCTAACGCTATAATATCTTTTTTTAAGACAGATGCCCAAAATCACACGGCATATTCAAGGTGCGGCCTGACCATTGATTTATACAGAGGCAAAATTATGTTTTCATCCCGTGAGTGAACTCCCCTTTTAATGCCAATACCTTGCTTGAGAGATGTCCCTTTCACTTTTTATTTCCAACCTCCTCCCCCCCCCTTTTTTTTTTCTCTCTCGTGGCATTTTTCCACCCCAGGAACACATTTATACACAGAAGCAGCTCAACGTGAAGAGGTACAGAGGACGCTCCTGTCTGCCAGGTGTCTCCTGGGTGGGGTGTGAGGCCGATCTACCACATGGTGAACAATGACACCTCATGGCGTGTAGATCCAGCACAGTGTCTTATCAGGACCATCACAGCTGGAATCCACCGGATCAATAAGCACAAAGTAACAGCAGAACAATGTCCAAAAGATACAGGACATTCTCTTTAAAGAAACCCCAAACAAACCGAGGACCCCAAAATCTGGCAACGGCTTCCACCCAGCCAGAAGACCCGGACCTTACAGAAACACGGGAAAGTGATGAAAAATGCTCCCCACCCTAAATATATGGAGGAACCCCTAAAAACACACCCTGAATATATGGAGGAACCCCTAAAATCACCCCCACACCATGAATATATGATCGAGCCTCTAAAAACACACCCTGAATATATGGAGGAGCCCCTAAAAACACACCCGCACACCCTGAATATATGGAGGAACCCCTAAAAACACACCCGCACACCCTGAATATATGGAGGAACCCCTAAAAACACACCCTGAATATATGGAGGAACCCCTAAAATCACCCCCACACCATGAATATAGGATCGAGCCTCTAAAAACACACCCTGAATATATGGAGGAGCCCCTAAAAACACACCCGCACACCCTGAATATATGGAGGAGCCTCTAAAAACACACCCGCACACCCTGAATATATGGAGGAGCCCCTAAAAACACACCCGCACACCCTGAATATATGGAGGAGCCTCTAAAAACACACCCTGAATATATGGAGGAGCCTCTAAAAACACACCCGCACACCCTGAATATATGGAGGAGCCTCTAAAAACACACCCGCACACCCTGAATATATGGAGGAGCCCCTAAAAACACACCCGCACACCCTGAATATATGGAGGAGCCTCTAAAAACACACCCGCACACCCTGAATATATGGAGCAACCCCTAAAAACACAACCGCACACCCTGAATATATGGAGGAACCCCTAAAAATACACCCAAACACCCTGAATATATGGGGGAACCCCTAAAAACACACCCACACACCCTGAATATATGGAGGAACCCCTAAAAACACACCCACACACCCTGAATATATGGAGGAACCCCTAAAAACACACCCGCACACCCTGAATATATGGAGGAGCCCCTAAAAAGACACCCACACACCCTGAATATATGGAGGAACCCCTAAAAGACACCTGCACACCCTGAATATATGGAGGAACCCCTAAAAACACACCCACACACCCTGAATATATGGAGGAGCCCCTAAAAACACACCCACACACCCTGAATATATGGAGGAGCCCCTAAAAACACACCCACACACCCTGAATATATGGAGGAACCACTAAAAATACACCCGCACACCCTGAATATATGGAGGAACCCCTAAAAACATACCCGCACACCCTGAATATATGGAGGAGCCCCTAAAAACACACCCTGAATATATGGAGGAGCCCCTAAAAACACACCCGCACACCCTGAATATATGGAGGAGCCCCTAAAAACACACCCGCACACCCTGAATATATGGAGGAGCCTCTAAAAAGACACCCACACACCCTGAATATATGATCGAGCCTCTAAAAACAAACCCACACACCCTGAATATATGGAGGAACCCCTAAAAATACACCCAAACACCCTGAATATATGGGGGAACCCCTAAAAACACACCCACACACTGAATATATGGAGGAACCCCTAAAAACACACCCACACACCCTGAATATATGGAGGAACCCCTAAAAACACACCCGCACACCCTGAATATATGGAGGAGCCCCTCAAAACACACCCACACACCCTGAATATATGGAGGAGCCCCTAAAAACACACCCACACACCCTGAATATATGGAGGAACCACTAAAAATACACACGCACACCCTGAATATATGGAGGAGCCCCTAAAAACACACCCGCACACCCTGAATATATGGAGGAAACCCTAAAAACACACCCACACACCCTGAATATATGGAGGAACCCCTAAAAACACACCCTGAATATATGGAGGAACCCCTAAAAAGACACCCGCACACCCTGAATATATGGAGGAACCCCTAAAAACACACCCGCACACCCTGAATATATGGAGGAGCCCCTAAAAAAACACCCACACACCCTGAATATATGGAGGAGCCCCTAAAAACACACCCACACACCCTGAATATATGGAGGAACCCCTAAAAACACACCCGCACACCCTGAATATATGGAGGAACCCCTAAAAACACACCCACACACCCAATATATGGAGGAGCCCCTAAAAACACACCCACACACCCTGAATATATGGAGGAGCCCCTAAAAACACACCCGCACACCCTGAATATATGGAGGAACCACTAAACACACCCGCACACCCTGAATATATGGAGGAGCCCCTAAAAAGACACCCACACACCCTGAATATATGGAGGAACCCCTAAAAACACACCGCACACCCTGAATATATGGAGGAGCCCCTAAAAAGACACCCACACACCCTGAATATATGGAGGAACCCCTAAAAACACACCCACACACCCTGAATATATGGAGAGCCCCTAAAAACACACCCACACACCCTGAAAATATGGAGGAGCCTAAAAAAACACACCCACACACCCTGAATATATGGAGGAGCCCCTAAAAACACACCCGCACACCCTGAATATATGGAGGAGCCCCTAAAAGACACCCACACACCCTGAATATAGGAGGAGCCCCTAAAAGACACCTGCACACCTGAATATATGGAGGAGCCCCTAAAAACACACCGCACACCCTGAATATATGGAGGAGCCCCTAAAAGACACCCACACACCCTGAATATATGGAGGAGCCTCTAAAAACACACCCACACACCCTGAATATATGGAGGAGCCCCTAAAAACACAACCGCACACCCTGAATATATGGAGGAGCCCCTAAAAGACACCCACACACCCTGAATATATGGAGCCCCTAAAAGACACCTGCACACCCTGAATATATGGAGGAGCCCCTAAAAACACACCCGCACACCCTGAATATATGGAGGAGCCCCTAAAAGACACCCACACACCCTGAATATATGGAGGAGCCCCTAAAAACACACCCACACACCCTGAATAACGGCCTCCTCGCACGGGGGGACGACGACACGGTTTATATCTTGGCCTCCTCACGGGGGGGTGCTGTTTATATCTCTGCCCCTTGTCGGGGGGGGGTTCTGTTTATCTCTGCCTCGTCGGGGGGGGGGTTCTGTTTATCTCTGCCCCTTGTCGGGGGGGGGGTTCTGTTTATCTCTGCCTCGTCGCGGGGGGGGGTTCTGTTTATCTCTGCCCCTCGTGGGGGGGGGGGGTCCTGTTTATATCTCTGCCCTTTGTCGCGGGGGGGGGGGGAATACAGTTGCCCTCAGCTACCTGGTTATTACCCTTCCCAGGACGCACACGTGTGAGGGGATGAATGATGTAGCCCCTCCGTGTGGTATTTTCGGGTGCCCCACGTCTAATGAGCGTGATGTTCAGGCTTCACACGGGGCCACACCCGCAGGTTGGGATAACATGTACAGATTCGCAGGACAAGCACAAAACGCCGGCTTTAATAACCCGCAGCAAAGCGCCGCCTCACAAAGCCAGAAACAAATTAAAGGCGACGGGTCCAAGACAGGAGAATTAGCGCAGAAACACATCATGAATGCGCCGCGCAGGAGAAAGCCGCCATTTTCCACACAGAAAGGGCGTTAATCTGCTCTTACACGTCATGATGTCACCGTGCGTTACTCTATCTTTACTCCACAACAACCCGTTATGTGTTTGTTATGTATACAGGTCTATTCAAAGAAAAGTGAACCTCAGGAGAATGACTGGAGATGTGAAAAGTCTAGCAGGGCTATTCAGAGAAAGGTGAAAACCAGGAGAACAGGCAGGAGAAGAGAACAATCTAGAACAATTGGAAGAATTTTTCTGGTTTGGCTATTTTGACCTAGAATTTTCACTTATCCTGAGTTTCACCTCTCTCTGAATAACCCTGTAGGTGAAAATAGCCAAACCAGAAAAATTCTCCCATTTATCTCACTTTCCAAATCGGCTATTCTAGATCGTTCTCTTCTCCTGCCTGTTCTCCTGGTTTTCACCTTTCTCTGAATAACCCTGGTAGTCTTTTTAGGGGTTCCTCCATATATTCAGGGTGTCTGGGTGTGTTTTTAGGGGCCCCTCCCTATATTCAGGGTGTGTGGGTGTCTTTTTAGGGGTTCCTCCATATATTCAGGGTGTGTTTTTAGGGGCTCCTCCATATATTCAGGGTGTGCGGGTGTGTTTTTAGGGGTTCCTCCATATATTCAGGGTGTGTGGGTGTCTTTTTAGCGGCTCCTCCATATAGTCGGGGTGTGTTTTTAGGGGCTCCTCCATATATTCAGGGTGTGTTTTTAGGGGTTCCTCCCTATATTCAGGGTGTGTGGGTGTCTTTTTAGCGGCTCCTCCATATAGTCGGGGTGTGTGGGTGTCTGTTTAGGTACTTCCTCCCTGCAGACTCGTGTGTCCTGATGATTGCACGCGGCGGTCATGCCAGCACACATTATATTACAGTAATTGCTGTTATGGAGCCGGGCAGGTTATGTTTTGATTATACAAGGCGAGCTCAAAGTACAGACTCTAATAACGCAACACATGCAGGTTTATTAGCGGGTGTCGTAATGCCAGGAGCATGCTGGGAAACTGTCAAGAAAAACAGCAACAGTCTGAAACCACAGCGCAGAGTAAGAGGACAATCAGGTGTTGATGCACAAGGCGCCCCGTGCAGCCAATTTCATGCACCCAGATCTTCAGGAGTTAATCAATCTGCTCTCTCCCATGTAGAGCAGCCACACAAATCTCACCCCATCATCTAAAGAGTTACAGAGCCTGCATGTGTTTTTTATCCCAGGCTAAACCCTTCCCCAGTCTGTCAATAAACCAGAAGCTTTGTGCAGTGGTCATCACTCACTCCTGTCCCTGGAGGAAAAGGAGAGACGGGGGCAGCAGGCACAACTGTCCAAATACAAAGCCTATGGCTGACGTCACAGACGCCTACTGTAAGTGGACTGAGCATGCTTCAAGTGGCCCGAGAGAAGGGCAGCATTCAAATACGGCCCAAAAACCCAACATGCTCAGAGAGGGGGGGCTGCAAGATTATAAACATTACGTAACGTTTACCAGTATTTTAGTGAAACTTTGTGTGTTAAGCGTCCACCTCCCAACGAGCCCGCTGCTCTTACCACAGCCAATACATATTATCAGTAATTACAGTTACGGGGGGGTTATTTGTGGGTTGTATGCGGGTATTCGAGGTTCTATGCGGGTATTCGGGGGTTCTATGAGGGTATTCGGGGGTTCTATGCGGGTATTGGGGGTTCTATGAGGGTATTCGAGGTTCTATACGGGTATTGGGGGTAGTATGCGGGTAGTCGGGGTTCTATGCAGGTATTCAGGGTTCTATGCGGATATTGGGGTAGTATGCAGGTATTGGGGTAGTATGTGGTTATTGGGGGTTCTATGCGGGTATTCGGGGTAGTATGCGGGTATTCGGGGTAGTATGCGGGTATTCGGGGTAGTATGCGGGTATTCGGGGTAGTATGCGGGTATTCGGGGTTCTATGCGGGTATTCGGGGACATAGTCTTAGATTAGAGGGGCAAAGGTTTAAAAGTAACATCAGGAAGCATTATTTTACTGAGAGGGTGGTGGATACATGGAACAGTCTTCCAGTAGAAGTGGTAGAGGCCAAAACAGTGATTGAATTTAAGCAAGCATGGGATAGACATAAGGCTATCCTAAACAAAAGATAAATCCAGGTTAAGTATCCATGTAATTGGGCAGACTAGATGGGCCGAAAGGTTCTTATCTGCCAAAATTTTTCTATGTTTCTATGCGGGTATTCAGGGTTATATTTATTTATTTATAAAGGATTTTACCAGGAAGGATACATTGAGATTTCTCTCGTTTTCAAGTATGTTCTGGATTCAAGAACATTGAAGTGTTACAGTTACAGAAATACAAAGTAATAAATGCAAGATATTAAAAAAACACAAATATACAGATTAACAGAAAATAAATATGTAGGAAATATAGTCACTAGGTTACATGTTTACAGGTGAATTCTGTATATAGTCACTGTGTTACATGTTTACAGGTACATTCTGTATATAGGTCACTGTGTTACATGTTTACAGGTACATTCTGTATATAGGTCACTGTGTTACATGTTTACAGGCGCATTCTGTATATAGTCACTGTGTTACATGTTTACAGGTGCATTCTGTATATAGTCACTGTGTTACATGTTTACAGGCGCATTCTGTATATAGTCACTGTGTTACATGTTTACAGGCGCATTCTGTATATAGTCACTGTGTTACATGTTTACAGGTGCATTCTGTATATAGTCACTGTTACATGTTTACAGGCGCATTCTGTATATAGTCACTGTGTTACATGTTTACAGGTGCATTCTGTATATAGTCACTATGTTACATGTTTACAGGTGCATTCTGTATATAGTCACTATGTTACATGTTTACAGGTGTATTCTGTATATAGTCACTGTGTTACATGTTTACAGGCGCATTCAGTATATAGTCACTGTGTTACATGTTTACAGGTACATTCAGTATATAGTCACTGTGTTACATGTTTACAGGTACATTCTGTATATAGTCACTGTGTTACATGTTTACAGGTGCATTCTGTATATAGTCACTGTGTTACATGTTTACAGGTGCATTCTGTATATAGTCACTGTGTTACATGTTTACAGGCGCATTCTGTATATAGTCACTGTGTTGCATGTTTACAGGAGCATTCTGTATATAGTCACTGTGTTACATGTTTACAGGTGCATTCTGTATATAGTCACTGTGTACATGTTTACAGGTGCATTCTGTATATAGTCACTGTGTTACATGTTTACAGGCGCATTCTGTATATAGTCACTGTGTTGCATGTTTACAGGAGCATTCTGTATATAGTCACTGTGTTACATGTTTACAGGTGCATTCTGTATATAGTCACTGTGTTACATGTTTACAGGTGCATTCTGTATATAGTCACTGTGTTACATGTTTACAGGTGTATTCTGTATATAGTCACTGTGTTACATGTTTACAGGTGCATTCTGTATATAGTCACTGTGTTACATGTTTACAGGTGCATTCTGTATATAGTCACTGTGTTACATGTTTACAGGTGCATTCTGTATATAGTCACTGTGTTACATGTTTACAGGTGCATTCTGTATTGAGGTA
Organism: Leptobrachium leishanense; assembly: GCA_009667805.1. Taxonomy (NCBI): domain Eukaryota; kingdom Metazoa; phylum Chordata; class Amphibia; order Anura; family Megophryidae; genus Leptobrachium; species Leptobrachium leishanense. Next base: position 4,776,172 of record CM019067.1, on the reverse strand, counting down.
TGTTAATAGAGAGCTCGAGTGACTTTAGACTGGGGGAAGATTTGACGGCGTCTGGGAGGTTATTCCATAATTGTGGTGCTCTGTAGGAAAATGAGGATCGAGACACTTTGTTTTTGTATTGTGGTATTGCAAGTAAGGTGCTGGTCCTGGATCGGAGGTTATAGGATGAGGGAGCTGCTGGGGGAAGTTTAGCTCCTTTAACATGTCACAATGGAGGGCCATGTAGTTACATTGTAATGTAGGGCTGTGCAATATTGACAAAATAATCATATTGCGATTTCTTGAATGAATATTGCGATTTTATTTGCGATTTTATCCAATTGTTTTTGCATTTTCAAACATACTACATACATTCTAAATGTATTCAGTATTCAGAACATGGATACTGCCCCAGCTCACGGATACACTGCCCCAGCTCACGGATACACTGCCCCAGCTCACGGATACACTGCCCCAGCTCACGGATACACTGCCCCAGCTCACGGATACACTGCCCCAGCTCACGGATACACTGCCCCAGCTCACGGATACACTGCCCCAGCTCACGGATACACTGCCCCAGCTCACCTCTTTGCTCCGCGTGTTCGGCTCCCTGTGAGCTTCCGGCGGCATGGAGCTTGGGCGCTCGCCTGGGGGAACTACGTGACGAGCCGCAAGAACGCGGCTGTACACGAGGTTCCCCCTGCGAGCGCTCAAAGCTCCATGCCGCCGGTAGCTTACAGGGAGCCAATAAAATGAATAGATAAAATTGCAGCCTTATGCGATTTAGAAATTGCATGTGCTTAAATCGCGATTGTTTTGCGATTACGATTAATTGCACAGCCCTATTGTAATGCAAAGCGGCAGAATGAGTTATACAATGTAGTAAGTTTCTGAAGGTGTGTTTGCGGGGCCGCTACATACACTATATCTCCGTAATCAATGGCCGGCATAAGCATTTGTTGTACAATCTGCTTTCTTACCACGGGGCTCAGGCAGGATTTGTTTCTGTACAGGGCACCTAGTTTGGGGTAAAGTTTAGATGAGAGTTTTTCGATGTGGGGCCAAAGGATAGATTTGGGTCTAACCACATACCTAGATACTTGAGAGAAGTGACTGTGGTCAGCGTGCCATTTGATTTTGTCCTGACACATAGATGGGGATTTTGCAATTTGTGTAGTTTAGGTTTTGTTCCAAAGAGCATCGTTACAGTTTTGTCAGTATTTAGTTATAGTTTGTTGTGTTTGATCCACTTTTCTACCTCTGTGAATTGTTCTTGCAGCACGGCCTCCAGTTGTGGGAGATCTGGTTTGCTGGTATAGGTTACGGTGTCGTCTGCGTACATGTGTACAGTTGAGGCTTTGCTGGTATAGGTTACGGTGGCGTCTGCGTACATGTGTACAGTTGAGGCTTTGCTGGTATAGGTTACGGTGGCGTCTGCGTACATGTGTACAGTTGAGGCTTTGCTGGTATAGATTACGGTGGCGTCTGCGTACATGTGTACAGTTGAGGTTTTGCTGGTATAGGTTGCGATGGCGTCTGCGTACATGTGTACAGTTGAGGCTTTGCTGGTATAGGTTACAGTGTCGTCTGCGTACATGTGTACAGTTGAGGTTTTGCTGATATAGGTTGCGATGGCGTCTGCGTACATGTGTACAGTTGAAGCTTTGCAGACATTGGGCAGATCATTTATGAATATTGTGAATAGCAGGGGGCCGAGTATTGAGCCTTGGGGTACACCGCAAGTGACTGGGAGGGGGAGGGAAGCGCCGCCAGAAATTGACACATATTGTGATCGGTCGGATACATATGATTGATATCAGGTTAATGTGTGATCACCAATACCAGAGTCTAAGTTTTTTTAACAAGATGCCATGGTCTACGGTGTCAAAGGCCTTGGCAAAAATCAAGGAAGATGCTCCAGTTAGGTTTCCTTGTTCCATGTATGCAGGTATTCGGGGGTTCTATGCGGGTATTGGGGGGTTCTATGCGGGTATTGGGGGTTCCATGCGGGTATTGGGGGTTCCATGCGGGTATTGGGGGTTCCATGCGGGTATTCGGGGGTTCCATGCGGGTATTCGGGGGTTCTATGCGGGTATTGGGGGTTCTATGCGGGTATTCGGGGGTTCCATGCGGGTATTCGGGGGTTCCATGCGGGTATTCGGGGGTTCTATGCGGGTATTCTGGGGTTCTATGCAGGTATTGGGGGTTCCATGCGGGTAGTCGGGGGTTCTATGCGGGTATTCGGGGTTCTATGCGGGTATTGGGGGTTCTAAGCGGGTATTGGGGGTTCCATGCGGGTAGTCGGGGGTTCTATGCGGGTATTCGGGGGTTCTATGCGGGTATTCGGGGGTTCTATGCGGGTATTCTGGGTTCTATGCGGGTATTCGGGGTTGTGCTGTACAGAAATACAGGTTTTTCCATTGCCGTGCGATACGTTACACTGCGCTATACGTCACATGCCGGACCCAGACAGGGTACGGCAGGGGACGCTCCATGTATGGGGGGAGGGGGCCACAGATCAGTCTCATGTTCAGGGGTAAGAAGCTTGGCCCCGTTTATTACAGGATTTAGGGCGCACTCTCCGCTCCCTCCTCGCTGACACTCAGCAGATTTCTCAGATTAGTAATAACCTGCGGCAATAAAACAAATTCCATGCAAATCGGCGCACACGCACCCGGACATTAACCCCTTCCCGCCCAGCCCGCTCCGCAGCGTGTATCAGCTCCTAAGTATTCCTTTATCGATCGCTCCATACTCTTCCCTGCGCCGTCACACCAGCACACACGAAGCGGCAGAGTCCGGGGTGTGACTCTTACTGTGACCAATGATAAACTCTCCTGGAATCCGGCGATTATAAAAGCCTAGATTGCAAGCTCTTGTACAAGTCGCAGCAGGATGTGCGGCCTTTGTAACAGAGTAACAGGCACAGAACATCCGGTCGTCACATGAACACACTGGGCTATGTCAGGGCATTGGATTGTAAGCTCTTCAGGACCACATAAACACCCCCCCCCCGTACCATTAATGGTAAAGTCGCCCGCTCGGAATCACGCCACGTCTGGAGAGTGGCGCCGATATGAGGAGCTGGCGCAGGGACGCCCTGCATGAAATGTGCCGGTGTTCGCTTTTCCATTGGAATGCACTGACCCGGGCGAGCGGAGAGATTATCAGGAATGGGGCGCACAATACACCGCTGGCAACGCTCATCCTGGCGTAACCAGCACTGTGTGGTTTATTCGCTTAACAGTGCTCTGCAGAGAACAGGCACAAAGCGGCTTCCGCAAGGTTATTTAGCCTTACATTCCTTTCTGCCCATGGTTGCACTCTGGGTGCTCCTCTCCCTCCCCCAGCGGCTGCACTCTGGGTGCTCCTCTCCCTCCCCCAGCGGCTGCACTCTGGGTGCTCCTCTCCCTCCCCCAGCGGCTGCACTCTGGGCGCTTCTCTCCCTCCCCCAGCGGCTGCACTCTGGGCGCTTCTCTCCCTCCCCCAGCGGCTGCACGCTGGGCGCTTCTCTCCCTCCCCCAGCGGCTGCACGCTGGGCGCTTCTCTCCCTCCCCCAGCGGCTGCACTCTGGGCGCTTCTCTCCCTCCCCCAGCGGCTGCACTCTGGGCGCTTCTCTCCCTCCCCCAGCGGCTGCACTCTGGGCGCTTCTCTCCCTCCCCCAGCGGCTGCACTCTGGGCGCTTCTCTCCCTCCCCCAGCGGCTGCACTCTGGGCGCTTCTCTCCCTCCCCCAGCGGCTGCACTCTGGGCGCTTCTCTCCCTCCCCCAGCGGCTGCACTCTGGGCGCTTCTCTCCCTCCCCCAGCGGCTGCACGCTGGGCGCTTCTCTCCCTCCCCCAGCGGCTGCACTCTGGGCGCTTCTCTCCCTCCCCCAGCGGCTGCACTCTGGGCGCTTATCTCCCTCCCCCAGCGGCTGCACTCTGGCGCTTATCTCCCTCCCCCAGCGGCTGCACTCTGGGCGCTTCTCTCCCTCCCCCAGCGGCTGCACTCTGGGCGCTTCTCTCCCTCCCCCAGCGGCTGCACTCTGGGCGCTTCTCTCCCCCCCAGCGGCTGCACTCTGGGCGCTCCTCTCCCTCCCCCAGCGGCTGCACTCTGGGCGCTTCTCTCCCTCCCCCAGCGGCTGCACTCTGGGTGCTTCTCTCCTTCCCCCAGTGGCTGCACTCTGGGCGCTTCTCTCCCTCCCCCAGCGGCTGCACTCTGGGCGCTTCTCTCCCTCCCCCAGCGGCTGCACTCTGGGCGCTTCTCTCCCTCCCCCAGCGGCTGCACTCTGGGCGCTTCTCTCCCTCCCCCAGCGGCTGCACTCTGGGCGCTTCTCTCCCTCCCCCAGCGGCTGCACTCTGGGTGCTTCTCTCCCTCCCCCAGCGGCTGCACTCTGGGCGCTTCTCTCCCTCCCCCAGCGGCTGCACTCTGGGCGCTTCTCTCCCTCCCCCAGCGGCTGCACTCTGGGCGCTTCTCTCCTCCCCCAGCGGCTGCACTCTGGGTGCTTCTCTCCCTCCCCCAGCGGCTGCACTCTGGGCGCTTATCTCCCTCCCCCAGCGGCTGCACTCTGGGCGCTTCTCTCCCTCCCCCAGCGGCTGCACTCTGCGTGCTTATCTCCCTCCCCCAGCGGCTGCACTCTGCACTCTGCGTGCTTATCTCCCTCCCCCAGCGGCTGCACTCTGGGCGCTTATCTCCCTCCCCCAGCGGCTGCACTCTGCGTGCTTATCTCCCTCCCCCAGCGGCTGCACTCTGGGCGCGTCTCTCCCTCCCCCAGCGGCTGCACTCTGGGCGCGTCTCTCCTCCCCCAGCGGCTGCACTCTGGGCGCGTCTCTCCCTCCCCCAGCGGCTGCACTCTGGGCGCGTCTCTCCCTCCCCCAGCGGCTGCACTCTGGGCGCGTCTCTCCCTCCCCCAGCGGCTGCACTCTGGGCGCGTCTCTCCCTCCCCCAGCGGCTGCACTCTGGGCGCGTCTCTCCCTCCCCCAGCGGCTGCACTCTGGGCGCGTCTCTCCCTCCCCCAGCGGCTGCACTCTGGGCGCGTCTCTCCCTCCCCCAGCGGCTGCACTCTGGGCGCGTTCTCTCCCTCCCCCAGCGGCTGCACTCTGGGCGCGTCTCTCCCTCCCCAGCGGCTGCACTCTGGGCGCGTCTCTCCCTCCCCCAGCGGCTGCACTCTGGGCGCTTCTCTCCCCCCCAGCGGCTGCACTCTGGGCGCTTCTCTCCCTCCCCCAGCGGCTGCACTCTGGGCGCTTCTCTCCCTCCCCCAGCGGCTGCACTCTGGGCGCTTCCTCCCTCCCCCAGCGGCTGCACTCTGGGTGCTTCTCTCCCTCCCCCAGCGGCTGCACTCTGGGTGCTCCTCTCCCTCCCCAGCGGCTGCACTCTGGGTGCTCCTCTCCCTCCCCCAGCGGCTGCACTCTGGGCGCTTCTCTCCCTCCCCCAGCGGCTGCACTCTGGGCGCTTCTCTCCCTCCCCCAGCAGCTGCACTCTGGGCGCTTCTCTCCCTCCCCCAGCGGCTGCACTCTGCACTCTGCGTGCTTATCTCCCTCCCCCTAGCGGCTGCACTCTGGGTGCTTCTCTCCCTCCCCCTAGCGGCTGCACTCTGGGTGCTTCTCACCCTCCCCCAGCGGCTGCACTCTGGGTGCTCTCTCCCTCCCCCAGCGGCTGCACTCTGGGCGCTCTCTCCCTCCCCCAGCAGCTGCACTCTGCACTCTGCGTGCTTATCTCCCTCCCCCAGCGGCTGCACTCTGCGTGCTTATCTCCCCCCCCAGCGGCTGCACTCTGGGTGCTCCTCTCCCTCCCCCAGCGGCTGCACTCTGGGCGCTTCTCTCCCTCCCCTAGCGGCTGCACTCTGGGCGCTTCTCTCCCTCCCCTAGCGGCTGCACTCTGGGCGCTTCTCTCCCTCCCCCAGCGGCTGCACTCTGCGTGCTTATCTCCCTCCCCCAGCGGCTGCACTCTGCGTGCTTATCTCCCTCCCCCAGCGGCTGCACTCTGCGTGCTTATCTCCCTCCCCCAGCGGCTGCACTCTGCGTGCTTATCTCCCTCCCCCAGCGGCTGCACTCTGCGTGCTTATCTCCCTCCCCCAGCGGCTGCACTCTGCGTGCTTATCTCCCTCCCCCAGCGGCTGCACTCTGGGTGCTTCTCTCCCTCCCCCAGCGGCTGCACTCTGCATGCTCCTCTCCCTCCCCCAGCGGCTGCACTCTGCACTCTGGGTGCTTCTCTCCCTCCCCAGCGGCTGCACTCTGCACTCTGGGTGCTTCTCTCCTCCCCCAGCGGCTGCACTCTGCACTCTGCGTGCTTATCTCCCTCCCCCAGCGGCTGCACTCTGGGCGCTTATCTCCCTCCCCAGCGGCTGCACTCTGGGCGCTTATCTCCCTCCCCAGCGGCTGCACTCTGGGCGCTTATCTCCCTCCCCCAGCGGCTGCACTCTGCGTGCTTATCTCCCTCCCCAGCGGCTGCACTCTGCGTGCTTATCTCCCTCCCCCAGCGGCTGCACTCTGCGTGCTTATCTCCCTCCCCCAGCGGCTGCACTCTGCACTCTGCGTGCTTATCTCCCTCCCCCAGCGGCTGCACTCTGCGTGCTTATCTCCCTCCCCCAGCGGCTGCACTCTGGGCGCGTCTCTCCCTCCCCCAGCGGCTGCACTCTGGGCGCGTCTCTCCCTCCCCCAGCGGCTGCACTCTGGCGCGTCTCTCCCTCCCCAGCGGCTGCACTCTGGGCGCGTCTCTCCCTCCCCCAGCGGCTGCACTCTGGGCGCGTCTCTCCCCCCAGCGGCTGCACTCTGGCGCGTCTCTCCCTCCCCCAGCGGCTGCACTCTGGGCGCGTCTCTCCCTCCCCCAGCGGCTGCACTCTGCGTGCTTATCTCCTCCCCCAGCGGCTGCACTCTGCGTGCTTATCTCCCTCCCCCAGCGGCTGCACTCTGGGCGCTTATCTCCCTCCCCCAGCGGCTGCACTCTGCACTCTGGGTGCTTCTCTCCCTCCCCCAGCGGCTGCACTCTGCGTGCTTATCTCCCTCCCCCAGCGGCTGCACTCTGCGTGCTTATCTCCCTCCCCCAGCGGCTGCACTCTGCACTCTGCGTGCTTATCTCCCTCCTGCAGCGGCCACGCTCTTTACAGTCATCCTTTACTGCGCTGTAAAACCTCTGCAGGAGCTGTGAACAGCGCTGACCCCATACTGCGACATTCCTCATTCAACCGGCCTGCCTGGGACACAAACCACCAGGAACTACAGAGACCCCAGGGTGCGTCCAGGAAGGGGGGGCCCAGTAAGAACAATGAAAAGTGTCGTCCCTCTAACAGAGGTGCACAGCAGCGAACGTCAACACATAACAAATCCACAATGACATACACTATGATACAAACCATCTCTCCAGGCGCCTCCACGAAACATAGAGGCCATCCACTGCAGTTCACACAGACAACTCAAAGCCACACTGAGGCTGTGAAAGGGTTAATGAGTAGAGTTGCAAGGGTTAATAAATAATGGCTGTTTGGGGTTAATAAAGGTTTGTAGGTGTAAATGGAGGCTCTGCAAGGTTATTAAGTGGAGGCTCATTAAGTGAGGGTGCAGGGTAATAATGGATGTGCAGGGGTTAATAAGTGAGGGTGCAGGGTAATAATGGATGTGCAGGGGTTAATAATTGAGGGTGCAGGGTAATAATGGATGTGCACGGGGTTAATAAGTGAGGGTGCAAGGTAATAATGGCTGTGCAGGGGTTAAAAAGTGAGGGTGCAGGGTAATGGCTGTGCAGGGGTTAAAAAGTGAGGTGCAGGGTAATAATTGCTTTGCAGGGGTTAAAAAGTGAGGGTGCAGGGATTCATAGTTACATAGGCTGAAAAAAGACATGCGTCCATCGGGTTCAGCCTCTCCCACATCACCTACTGCTGTTTATCCTAAAGAAGGCAAAAAACCCCAGTCTGAAATGCTGCCAATATGCAACATACTGGGGAAAAATTCCTTCTTGACCCCAGAATGGCAGTCAGATTTCTCCTTGGAGGGTAATAATGGCTGTGCAGGGGTTAATAAGGGAGGGTGCAGGGCAATACCTCAATACAGAATGCACCTGTAAACATGTAACACAGTGACTATATACAGAATGCTCCTGTAAACATGTAACACAGTGACTATATACAGAATGCACCTGTAAACATGTAACACAGTGACTATATACAGAATGCACCTGTAAACATGTAACACAGTGACTATATACAGAATGCACCTGTAAACATGTAACACAGTGACTATATACAGAATGCACCTGTAAACATGTAACACAGTGACTATATACAGAATGCACCTGTAAACATGTAACACAGTGACTATATACAGAATGCACCTGTAAACATGTAACATAGTGACTATATACAGAATGCACCTGTAAACATGTAACACAGTGACTATATACAGAATGCACCTGTAAACATGTAACACAGTGACTATATACAGAATGCACCTGTAAACATGTAACACAGTGACTATATACAGAATGCACCTGTAAACATGTAACACAGTGACTATATACAGAATGCACCTGTAAACATGTAACACAGTGACTATATACAGAATGCACCTGTAAACATGTAACATAGTGACTATATACAGAATGCACCTGTAAACATGTAACATAGTGACTATATACAGAATGCACCTGTAAACATGTAACATAGTGACTATATACAGAATGCACCTGTAAACATGTAACAAAGTGACTATATACAGAATGTGCCTGTAAACATGTAACACAGTGACTATATACAGAATGCACCTGTAAACATGTAACATAGTGACTATATACAGAATGCCCTGTAAAACATGTAACACAGTGACTATATACAGAATGCACCTGTAAACATGTAACACAGTGACTATATACAGAATGCACCTGTAAACATGTAACACAGTGACTATATACAGAATGCACCTGTAAACATGTAACACAGTGACTATATACAGAATGCACCTGTAAACATGTAACACAGTGACTATATACAGAATGCACCTGTAAACATGTAACATAGTGACTATATACAGAATGCACCTGTAAACATGTAACACAGTGACTATATACAGAATGCACCTGTAAACATGTAACACAGTGACTATATACAGAATGCACCTGTAAACATGTAACACAGTGACTATATACAGAATGCACCTGTAAACATGTAACACAGTGACTATATACAGAATGCACCTGTAAACATGTACACAGTGACTATATACAGAATGCACCTGTAAACATGTAACATAGTGACTATATACAGAATGTGCCTGTAAACATGTAACACAGTGACTATATACAGAATGCACCTGTAAACATGTAACATAGTGACTATATACAGAATGCACCTGTAAACATGTAACATAGTGACTATATACAGAATGCACCTGTAAACATGTACACAGTGACTATATACAGAATGCACCTGTAAACATGTAACAAGTGACTATATACAGAATGTGCCTGTAAACATGTAACATAGTGACTATACAGAATGCACCTGTAAACATGTAACAGTGACTATATACAGAATGCACCTGTAAACATGTAACACAGTGACTATATACAGAATGCACCTGTAAACATGTAACACAGTGACTATATACAGAATGCACCTGTAAACATGTAACACAGTGACTATATACAGAATGCACCTGTAAACATGTAACACAGTGACTATATACAGAATGCACCTGTAAACATGTAACACAGTGACTATATACAGAATGCACCTGTAAACATGTAACAAAGTGACTATATACAGAATGTGCCTGTAAACATGTAACACAGTGACTATATTTCCTCCATATTTATTTTCTGGGTTAATCTGTATATTTGTGTTTTTAATATCTTGCATTTTATTACTTTGTGTTTCTGTAACATTTTAATGTTCTTGAATCCAGGACAAACTGAAACCAGAGAATCTCAATGTATCCTTCCTGGTAAAATCCTTTATAAATAAATAAATAAATAAATAATGGCTGTGCAGGGGTTAATAAGGGAGGGGGCAGGGTAGTAACAGCTGTGCAGGGTTAATAAGGGAGGGTGCAGGGTAATAATGGCTGTGCAGGGGTTAATAAGGGAGGGGGCAGGGTAGTAACAGCTGTGCAGGGGTTAATAAGGGAGGGTGCAGGGTAATAATGGCTGTGCAGGGGTTAATAAGGGAGGGGGCAGGGTAGTAAGTAACAGCTGTGCAGGGTTAATAAAGATTTGAATTATCCCCCCCCCCCCGGGTCGTTGCTGCAGAATCTGGTGCACAGTGGTGGTGGTACCTCTCAGTGCCCACCTCACAGGCAGGACATGGCACCAGCAGTGGCCCCTGGGTCACCACACGGAAGACACTTCATATACATCACCTAACCCTATCACGAAGATATAAAAAGGGAGGCAGGCAGCCAATCAGGTTTAGGGATCTTTAAGAGTAGTTAACCCCTTCATTGTAATCCTGGTGAATGTGCAGTGTGAAGGGACAATAAGACAGAATGAGCCGGAGGAAACGCTTCCCTGTAAATTTGTAACATTCATTTAATACGGCGCGTTACGGTCATTTCTCGGCGCGGCGGATTAACCGGAGAATCTGATTCTGAAACAATGATCCTAACACACTCAGCCCCTCCTCGTGCTGCTAAAAGTGCCGTAATCCTGCGCCGTAATCCTGCGCCTGGCACCGCTGCTCCACACCAATCCGCGGGACATAAAACCCCCCCACAAAACTGGCCTTTATTGCGCGCAAAAAAAATAATACAGTGCTGGGGCTGTTACTAATCTGCACGTGCACCTAACTACGGGCAGTATTACATAGTTGGTGCTAACTTAACCAGAGCGGTTGTAAACTTCCAGAGCCATTATAGCCTATGGAGGTTTTCAGTTTACAACAGCTCTGGTTAAGTTAGCACCAACATTGTAATACTGCCCGTAGTAAGGTGCACGTGCAGATTAGTAACAGCCCCAGCACTGTATTATTTTTTTTGCGCGCAATAACTTAACCAGCTCTGGTTAAGTTAGCACCAGCTATGTAATATGGCCCTACATGTGTGAGCCGCCATATTGAGTCCTAAAAAGTCCACTTTCTACCCTCTGCCTAGAGATCTGTCCATTGCTGCCATGCAGGCTCCTGTTTGGCTCATCGGATTCACTGTGTCCAGGCAGGGAGAGAGGCATCCCGTGAACCTGCCTCTCAAGGTAGACTGTATCAAGGTAGAGAGAGAGGCTTCCCGTGAACCTGCCTAACAAGGTAAACTGTATCAAGGCAGGAAGAGCGACGTCCCGTGAACCTGCCTCACAAGGTACACTGTATCAAGCCAGGGAGAGAGACGTCCCATGAACCTGCCTCACAAGGTAGACTGTATCAAGCCAGGGAGAGAGACGTCCCGTGAACCTGCCTCACAAGGTAGACTGTATCAAGCCAGGGAGAGAGACGTCCCGTGAACCTGCCTCACAAGGTAGACTGTATCAAGCCAGGAAGAGCGACATCCCGTGAACCTGCCTCACAAGGTACACTGTATCAAGCCAGGGAGAGAGACGTCCCATGAACCTGCCTCACAAGGTAGACTGTATCAAGCCAGGGAGAGAGACGTCCGTGAACCTGCCTCACAAGGTAGACTGTATCAAGCCAGGGAGAGAGACGTCCCGTGAACCTGCCTCACAAGGTAGACTGTATCAAGGTAGAGAGAGAGGCTTCCCGTGAACCTGCCTCACAAGGTAGACTGTATCAAGCCAGGGAGAGAGACGTCCCGTGAACCTGCCTCACAAGGTAGACTGTATCAAGCCAGGGAGAGAGACGTCCCGTGAACCTGCCTCACAAGGTAGACTGTATCAAGGTAGAGAGAGCGGCTTCCCGTGAACCTGCCTAACAAGGTACACTGTATCAAGCCAGGGAGAGAGACGTCCCATGAACCTGCCTCACAAGGTAGACTGTATCAAGCCAGGGAGAGAGACGTCCCGCGAACCTGCCGCACAAGGTAGACTGTATCAAGGTAGAGAGAGAGGCTTCCCGTGAACCTGCCTAACAAGGTAAACTGTATCAAGGCAGGAAGAGCGACGTCCCATGAACCTGCCTCACAAGAAACACCGTATCAAGCCAGGGAGAGAGGCATCCGTGAACCTGCCTCACAAGGTAGACTGTATCAAGCCAGGGAGAGAGACGTCCCATGAACCTGCCTCACAAGGTAGACTGTATCAAGCCAGGGAGAGAGACGTCCCATGAACCTGCCTCACAAGGTAGACTGTATCAAGCCAGGGAGAGAGACGTCCCATGAACCTGCCTCACAAGGTACACCGTATCAAGCCAGGGAGAGAGACGTCCCATGAACCTGCCTCACAAGGTACACTGTATCAAGCCAGGGAGAGAGACGTCCCATGAACCTGCCTCACAAGGTAGACTGTATCAAGCCAGGGAGAGAGACGTCCCATGAACCTGCCTCACAAGGTAGACTGTATCAAGCCAGGGAGAGAGACGTCCCATGAACCTGCCTCACAAGGTACACTGTATCAAGCCAGGGAGAGAGACGTCCCATGAACCTGCCTCACAAGGTACACTGTATCAAGCCAGGGAGAGAGACGTCCCATGAACCTGCCTCACAAGGTACACTGTATCAAGCCAGGGAGAGAGACGTCCCATGAACCTGCCTCACAAGGTAGACTGGATCAAGCCAGGGAGAGAGACGTCCCGTGAACCTGCCTCACAAGGTAGACTGTATCAAGGCAAGGAGAGAGGCTGCTGCCCAGGGTGGAATATCAAATCCCATCAAACCACAGTACAGTAACATACGTCGGGTTGTTCAGTTTTTTGCGGTTGGAATTTTTGTGTTTTTTCCAGTAGTAAAACAAAGTGCAGGCTGTAAAGGTTTATGTGTTTTTCTGCTGTTACTGTGTAACTATTGTATGTGTTGCGAGTTTATATAGGAAGTCATTCCGGAGAGTGACACAAAGTGACGGGGTGTCCCCCAGAAGGTGACACAAAGTGACGGGGTGTCCCCGGAGGGTGACACAAAGTGACGGGGTGTCCCCGGAAGGTGACACAAAGTGACGGGGTGTCCCCGGAAGGTGACACAAAGTGACGGGGTGTCCCCGGAAGGTGACACAAAGTGACGGGGTGTCCCCGGAAGGTGACACAAAGTGACGGGGTGTCCCCGGAAGGTGACACAAAGTGACGGGGTGTCCCCGGAAGGTGACACAAAGTGACGGGGTGTCCCCGGAGGTGACACAAAGTGACGGGGTGTCCCCAGAGGGTGACACAAAGTGATGGGGTGTCCCCAGAGGGTGACACAAAGTGATGGGGTGTCCCCAGAGGGTGACACAAAGTGACAGGGTGTCCCCAGAAGGTGACACAAAATGGCAGAGTATCCACAGGGCGGGCGACAAAGTCATTGTGAGTTTTAGGGGAAGGTTTCCAGGCTGAGCGACGCCTCCACTAACCATCCCGTCTGTATTCCAGGTCAGTAATTTGGGAGACCTCCTGGGACTCCAGGCTCCGTGAACAACTGCAACACAGTGGAGTTTCCTCACAAACTGAGGACATGACTCGTCCGACTTACCGAGGTCACCAAGACCACCGAGGTCAGATCCCGGGTCTGATGCGGCTTCAAAGAATTGAGGGAAAGACAATATAAAGCTGGAAACTGGGGGCAATGTGTAATATGATGCCAGGAATCAGTGAGGTGCCCCCCTACCCACGGCAGAATCACTCTGGGTACAGTGAGCAGGTTTGGACAGAGCATGAGACATGGGGTCGACAGATTATCGGATCTACCGATATTTTGGGCCGATTTTGGGGTTTTTTGAATTTATCGGTATCGGTGTTCAGGTCCCCGATATTACCGATTTTTACTTGCCGCTCCCCAGCGCGCTCGGTCACTGCGAAGCGCATGTGAGGTTCTTGTTCCGTTGCAGGAGAAGCCGACCAATGAGGAGCTACGCTGCCCACCACATGGTCCTCGCGTCAGCATATCCGGAAACCCTGCCCCTGCATGCAGATCTCAGAGAGAGCAGGGTAAGACCCGGTCACCGGCCTGAAAAAAAGGTTTACTGTATGTTTAACTGTATATCGCTAGCTGGCTGTCTGTTCCTTTAAGTAATTACAACCAGGGTGTGCTGCCGAATGCTCTGCTCCCTTCACTAGCCCCGTCACGCACTAACCAACCCCACTAGCTGCAGCAGCTCCCCCTCCTTCCTCAGCTCCATCTTTAAAGCCCCGTTGCTCCGTCCACTGACTCCATCCATAATGAGCAGTTACGGCCCGGGACACAGCACTGAAACCCAGAGCTCAGCCTGACCTGAAGCCTCTAAACACAGCCCTGCCTGAAGTTCAACCTGCAGCAGGTGAAGAAAAAACGGCCCACAGCTCTGTGTGCACTGCAGTCAGAGTGTACACACACAAAGCTGTGGGCCATTTTTTCTTTGATTTGATGGTGTCTGGGAGGTTACATAGTTATATAGGCTGAAAAAAGACATGCGTCCATCGGGTTCAGCCTCTCCCACATAACCTACTGCTGTTGATCCAAAAGAAGGCAAAAAACCCAGTCTGAAATGCTGCCAATATGCAACATACTGGGAAAAAATTCCTTCTTGACCCCAGAATGGCGTCAGATTTCTCCTTGGATCAAGAAGCTTTTACCCACATATTAAATATTATAACCCTTAATATTCTGTGTCTGCAGGAAGTCATCCAGTCGTTTTTTAAAAGTCTGTACAGACTATTATTATTCCATATTTGCGGTGCTCTGTAGGAGAATGAGGATCGAGCCATTTTCTTTTTGTATTGTGGTATTGCAAGTAAGGTGGATCTGAGGTTATAGGATGAGGGAACTGCCGGGGGAAGCAGCATATTCAGGTAGGGTGGTAGCTTCCCAGAAAAGCTCTTAAACACCAGGTTGGAAAGGTGAAGGGTGCGTCTAGAGTCCAGCGACGACCAGTTTAGCTCTTTTAACATGTCACAATGGTGTGTCATGTAGTTACATTGTAGCACAAAGCGGCAGAATGAGTGTGTTTGAGGAGCAGCTGCATACACGGATATATTGCCCCAGCACACACGGATATATTGCCCCAGCACACACGGATATATTGCCCCAGCACACATGGATATATTGCCCCAGCACACACGGATATATTGCCCCAGCACACACGGATATATTGCCCCAGCACACACGGATATATTGCCCCAGCACACATGGATATATTGCCCCAGCACACACGGATATATTGCCCCAGCACACATGGATATATTGCCCCAGCACACATGGATATATTGCCCCAGCACACATGGATATATTGCCCCAGCACACATGGATATATTGCCCCAGCACACACGGATATATTGCCCCAGCACACACGGATATATTGCCCCAGCACACACGGATATATTGCCCCAGCACACATGGATATATTGCCCCAGCACACATGGATATACTGCCCCAGCTCACCTCCTGCCGCCGCGTGTTCGGCTCCCTGTGAGCGTCCGGCGGCAAAAATATTTTTAAAATCGACCAAAAAAATTAACGATTAATTTCCGCAGCCCTAATAAAATCCAAACATTTTTCCCAGCCTGGTGTTACATGACGGAGCGACCAAGAACTGGAAGGAAAATCGCCCCGACACCACCCTGTGAAATCTGTGCCACCCCGAGCATAGGCCAGACCCTGGAGGAGACGCAGGCCAGACCCCGGAGGAGACGGGAGACGCAGGCCAGACCCCGGAGGAGACGGGAGACGCAGGCCAGACCCCGGAGGAGACGGGAGACGCAGGCCAGACCCCGGAGGAGACGGGAGACGCAGGCCAGACCCCGGAGGAGACGGGAGACGCAGGCCAGACCCCGGAGGAGACGGGAAGACGCAGGCCAGACCCCGGAGGAGACGGGAGACGCAGGCCAGACCCCGGAGGAGACGGGAGACGCAGGCCAGACCCCGGAGGAGACGGGAGACGCAGGCCAGACCCCGGAGGAGAGGGGAACCCCAGGCCAGACCCCGGAGGAGAGGGGAACCCCAGGCCGGACCCCGGAGGAGAGAGGAGACCCAGGCCGGACCCCGGAGGAGAGAGGAGACCCAGGCCGGACCCCAGAGGAGAGAGGAGACCCAGGCCGGACCCCAGAGGAGAGAGGAGACCCAGGCCGGACCCCAGAGGAGAGAGGAGACCCAGGCCGGACCCCAGAGGAGAGAGGAGACCCAGGCCGGACCCCAGAGGAGACCCAGGCCGGACCCAGGCCGGACCCCAGAGGAGACCCAGGCCGGACCCCAGAGGAGACCCAGGCCGGACCCCAGAGGAGACCCAGGCCGGACCCCAGAGGAGACCCAGGCCGGACCCCAGAGGAGACCCAGGCCGGACCCCAGAGGAGACCCAGGCCGGACCCCAGAGGAGACCCAGGCCGGACCCCAGAGGAGACCCAGGCCGGACCCCAGAGGAGACCCAGGCCGGACCCCAGAGGAGAAAGGAGACCCAGGCCGGACCCCAGAGGAGAAAGGAGACCCAGGCCGGACCCCAGAGGAGAAAGGAGACCCAGGCCGGACCCCAGGAGGAGAGAGGAGACCCAGGCCGGACCCCAGGAGGAGAGAGGAGACCCAGGTCGGACCCCAGGAGGAGAGAGGAGACCCAGGCCGGACCCCAGGAGGAGAGAGGAGACCCAGGCCGGACCCCAGAGGAGAGACCCAGGCCGGACCCCAGAGGAGAGACCCAGGCCGGACCCCAGAGGAGAGACCCAGGCCGGACCCCAGAGGAGAGACCCAGGCAGGACCCCAGAGGAGAGACCCAGGCAGGACCCCAGAGGAGAGACCCAGGCAGGACCCCAGAGGAGACCCAGGCAGGACCCCAGAGGAGACCCAGGCAGGACCCCAGAGGAGAGAAGAGACCCAGGCCAGACCCCAGAGGAGCGAGGAGACCCAGGCCGGACCCCAGAGGAGACCCCAGCCGGACCCCAGAGGAGACCCAGGCCGGACCCCAGAGGAGAGGAGACCCAGGCTAGACCCCAGAGGAGAGAGGAGACCCAGGCCAGACCCCAGAGGAGACCCAGGCCAGACCCCAGAGGAGACCCAGGCCAGACCCCAGAGGAGACCCAGGCCAGACCCAGAGGAGACCCAGGCCAGACCCCAGAGGAGACCCCAGGCCGGACCCCAGAGGAGACCCCAGGCCGGACCCCAGAGGAGACCCCAGGCCGGACCCCAGAGGAGACCCCAGGCCGGACCCCAGAGGAGACCCAGGCCGGACCCCAGAGGAGACCCCAGGCCGGACCCCAGAGGAGACCCCAGGCCGGACCCCAGAGGAGACCCCAGCCGGACCCCAGAGGAGACCCCAGCCGGACCCCAGAGGAGACCAGGCGGACCAGAGGAGACCCAGGCGGACCCCAGAGGAGACCCAGGCCAGACCCAGAGGAGACCCAGGCCAGACCCCAGAGGAGACCCAGGCCGGACCCCAGAGGAGACCCAGGCCGGACCCCCGGGAGGAGACCCAGGCTGGACCCCAGAGAAGAGGGAAGACCCAGGCTGGCCTCGGAGGGAAGTGGGACACACATACTAGAACCTGACAGGGTGGAGGGGATACAGGCGAGACTAGAGGGGGGAGTTGGACAGAGGCAGGACCCCATAGGAGAGGGAGGAGGGCCCAGGCCTGACCCCGGAGGAGAGGGAGGGACCCCAGGCCAGACCCAGAGGAGAGGGAGGGACCCCAGGCCAGACCCAGAGGAGAGGGAGGGACCCCGGAAGAGAAGTAGGGACACCGTAGAGGGAGGGACCCCAGGCCAGACCCCAGAGGAGAGGGAGGGACCCCGGAAAAGAGGTAGGAATCCCAGAGAGGGACCCCTGGCCAGATCCCAGAGGAGGAGAGGGAGGGACCCCAGGCCAGACCCCCGGAAGAGAGGGAGGGACCCCAGGCCAGACCCCCGGAAGAGAGGGAGGGACCCCAGGCCAGACCCCCGGAAGAGAGGGAGGGACCCCAGGCCAGACCCCCGGAAGAGAGGGAGGGACCCCAGGCCAGACCCCCGGAAGAGGGGAGGGACCCCAGGCCAGACCCCCGGAAGAGAGGGAGGGACCCCAGGCCAGACCCCCGGAAGAGAGGGAGGGACCCCAGAGGAGAGGGAGGGACCCCAGGCCAGACCCCAGAGGAGAGGGAGGGACCCCAGGCACTGGCCGGAGAGTCGGGTCACACACTCTGCATTCACACACACACACCAGCACCGGCCGGAGAGCCGGGTCAAACATATTCTCACAATCTGAACCGGCACAGATGATGGATACATGCACGCCAGCACAGACAATGGACACATGTGTGCGCACACACACACGGACGATGGCAACGTGCACACACACACACACCCCGACACAGACGATGGGCACGCACACAATTCAACAGACGACGGGAACGCACACCGACCGACACAGACGACGGACACGCGCACAAACCGACACAGACGACGGACACGCGCACAAACCGACACAGACGACGGACACGCGCACAAACCGACACAGACGACGGACACGCGCACAAACCGACACAGACGACGGACACGCGCACAAACCGACACAGACGACGGACACGCGCACAAACCGACACAGACGACGGACACGCGCACAAACCGACACAGACGACGGACACCGCGCACAAACCGACACAGACGACGGACACGCGCACAAACCGACACAGACGACGGACACGCGCACAAACTGACACAGACGACGGACACGCGCACAAACCGACACAGACGATGGACACGCACACCGACGATGGACACACACCCCCCCGACACAGACCGACACACCCGGCACAGACGATGGACACACACACACCCCCTCGACACAGACGATGGACACACACACACACCCCCTCGACACAGACGATGGACACACACACACACACCCCCTCGACACAGACGATGGACACACACACACACCCCCTCGACACAGACGATGGACACACACACACACCCCCTCGACACAGACGATGGACACACACACACACACACCCCTCGACACAGACGATGGACACACACACACACACACCCCCTCGACACAGACGATGGACACACACACACACACACCCCCTCGACACAGACGATGGACACACACACACACCCCCTCGACACAGACGATGGACACACACACACACACCCCCTCGACACAGACGATGGACACACACACACACACCCCCTCGACACAGACGATGGACACACACACACACACCCCCTCGACACAGACGATGGACACACACACACACACCCTCGACACACACGATGGACACACACACACACAAAACGACAGACGATGGGCACACACACACACAACGACAGACGATGGGCACAAACACACACACAACGACAGACGATGGGCACAAACACACACACAACGACAGACGATGGGCACAAACACACACACAACGACAGACGATGGGCACACACACACACACACAACGACAGACGATGGGCACACACACACACAACGACAGACGATGGGCACACACACACACAACGACAGACGATGGGCACACACACACAACGACAGACGATGGGCACACACAGAAACAACGACAGACGATGGGCACACACAGAAACAACGACAGACGATGGGCACACACACACACAACGACAGACGATGGGGGCACACACAGACGATGGACACGCATGCGCATGCACCAACAAATGGAAACATTGTTATTACATAGATGCAAAGTGGGCGGGGCCTGATAACAATATAGCTGAAACCATACGCAGTGTTTGCGGCACAGGCGGCCGTTGCGTATTTAAAGACACAGCGCTCCTCCGACAATGTGACCCGGGAAATAAACATACCGGCTCCACGAGCGCAGCGGAACGAAAAACGCAGCCTAGCCGGTCCCTCCCAGGTTGACGTCACAGCGGCAGCCACCAACAAGTCACGGCCACAGCCTGAAGCCAGTGCTGCTCAGCCTGTCCTGATATCAGGACAGGTTGTGGGATGTCGCACCTTAATATCTTCCCCCTGTATATGTGTGTGGAATGTACACAATACTCACAAGAGCCACAGTGAGTGCGCACACACTACTGACATCACGGCAGGGTGTCTGTACTGATCCAGAGAAGAAGGTCCCAGGATAGAGTGAAAGCTCTGCGGTCTATACAACAAGTCAGCAGCACAACAACAACATCTAACACAAAATACACAACTCAGAACAGCAGCTAACACAACTTGTCACAACATAAACCCCAATATAACCAAACACAACACAGTGTAACACAGGGTGAGATATAACACAATATAACACAACAAAAACATGTCAAACATAAGGAAAAGTTCTGATAAAGTGACAGGGAGGTCAAGGCCCCTGATCCCACCTCACCTCCTCACCGGGGCCCCTGATCCCACCTCACCGGGGCCCCTGATCCCACCTCACCTCCTCACCGGGGCCCCTGATCCCACCTCACCTCCTCACCGGGGCCCCTGATCCCACCTCACCTCCTCACCGGGGCCCCTGATCCCACCTCACCGGGGCCCCTGATCCCACCTCACCTCCTCACCGGGGCCCCTGATCCCACCTCACTCCTCACCGGGGCCCCTGATCCCACCTCACCGGGGCCCCTGATCCCACCTCACCGGGGCCCCTGATCCCACCTCACCGGGGCCCCTGATCCCACCTCACCTCCTCACCGGGGCCCCTGATCCCACCTCACCTCCTCACCGGGGCCCCTGATCCCACCTCACCGGGGCCCCTGATCCCTCCTCACCGGGGCCCCTGATCCCTCCTCACCGGGGCCCCTGATCCCTCCTCACCGGGGCCCCTGATCCCACCTCACCGGGGCCCCTGATCTGGCTCTCACACCCCCAACCCTCACCTGGCACAGGGCTCTTACCTTGGCAGGTGGAGGCACCGGGGGCTTCCTGGATCCCTCCCTACTATGAGAATCCGATTCCTGGCACTCCGGGAAGTGAGAGAGAGGAGAGAAGAGACTCCACCCCGAGAGAGAGAAGAGCCTCCCCCTGATAGAGACATTCCACAGCCTGACTCACCCAGCCCTCCCCCAGCACCACATCCACAGCTATACACCCAACCCTCTCCCAGCACCACATCCACAGCTATACACCCAACCCTCCCCCAGCACCACATCCACAGCTATACACCCAACCCTCCCCCAGCACCACATCCACAGCTATACACCCAGCCCTCCCCCAGCACCACATCCACAGCTATACACCCAACCCTCCCCAGCACCACATCCACAGCTATACACCCAGCCCTCCCCCAGCACCACATCCACAGCTATACACCCAACCCTCCCCCAGCACCAACATCCACAGCTATACACCCAACCCTCCCCCAGCACCACATCCACAGCTATACACCCACCCCCCCCCAGCACCACATCCACAGCTATACACCCAACCCTCCCCAGCACCACATCCACAGCTATACACCCAACCCTCCCCAGCACCACATCCACAGCTATACACCCACCCTCCCCAGCACCACATCCACAGCTATACACCCAACCCTCCCCCAGCACCACATCCACAGCTATACACCCAACCCTCCCCCAGCACCACATCCACAGCTATACACCCAACCCTCCCCAGCACCACATCCACAGCTATACACCCAACCCTCCCCCAGCACCACATCCACAGCTATACACCCAACCCTCCCCAGCACCACATCCACAGCTATACACCCAACCCTCCCCCAGCACCACATCCACAGCTATACACCCAACCTCCCCCAGCAACATCCACAGCTATACACCCAACCCTCCCCAGCACCACATCCACAGCTATACACCCAACCTCCCCCAGCACCACATCCACAGCTATACACCCAACCCTCCCCCAGCACCACATCCACAGCTATACACCCAACCCTCCCCCAGCACCACATCCACAGCTATACACCCAACCCTCCCCCAGCACCACATCCACAGCTATACACCCAACCCTCCCCCAGCACCACATCCACAGCTATACACCCAACCCTCCCCCAGCACCACACCCACAGCTATACACCCAACCCTCCCCCAGCACCACACCCACAGCTATACACCAACCCTCCCCCAGCACACATCCACAGCTATACCCCAACCCTCCCCCAGCACCACATCCACACTATACACCCACCCTCCCCCAGCACCACATCCACAGCTATAACACCCCCCTCCCCCAGCACCACTCCACAGCTTTACACCCAACCCTCCCCCAGCACCACATCCACAGCTATACACCAACCCTCCCCCAGCACCACATCCACAGCTATACACCACCCTCCCCCAGCACCACATCACAGCTATACACCCAACCCTCCCCCAGCACCACATCCACAGCTATACCCAACCCTCCCCCAGCACACATCCACAGCTATACACCCAACCCTCCCCCAGCACCACATCCACAGCTATACACCCCCCTCCCCCAGCACCACAACATCCACAGCTATACACCCAACCCTCCCCAGCACCACATCCACAGCTATACACCCAACCCTCCCCAGCACCACATCCACAGCTATACACCCAGCCCTCCCCAGCACCACTTCCACAGCTATAACCCAGCCCCAGCACCACATCCTCAGCTATACACCCAACCCTCCCCAGCACCACATCCACAGCTATACACCAACCCTCCCCAGCACCACATCCACAGCTATACCAGCCCTCGCCCAGCACCACATCCACAGCTATACACCCACCCTCCCCAGCACCACATCCACAGCTATACCCCCCTCCCCCAGCACCACATCAAGCATATACACCCAACCCCCCAGCACCACATCACAGCTATACAAACCCAACCCTCCCCAGCACCACATCCAAAGCTATACACCCAACCCTCCCCCAGCACCACATCCACAGCCTGACTCACCCAACCCTCCCCCAGCACCACATCCACAACTATACACCCAACCATCCCCCAGCACCACATCCACAGCTATACCACCAACCCTCCCCCAGCACCACATCCACAGCTATACACCCAACCCTCCCCCAGCACCACATCCACAGCTATACACCCAACCCTCCCAGCACACATCCACAGCTATACACCCAGCTTCCCCCAGCACACATCCACAAGCTATACACCAGCCTCCCCCAGCACCACATCCACAGCTATACACCCAACCTCCCCCAGCACCACATCCACAAACTACACCCAACCATCCCCCAGCACCACATCCACAGCTATACACCCAACCCTCCCCCAGCACACCACATCCACAGCTATACACCCAACTCCCCCAGCACCACATCCACAGCTATACACCCAACCCTCCCCAGCCCACATCCAAGCTATACACCCAACTCCCCAGCACCACATCCACAGCTATACACCCACCCTCCCCCAGCACCACATCCACAGCTATACACCCAACCCTCCCCAGCACCACATCCACAGCTATACACCCAACCTCCCCCAGCACCACATCCACAGCTAATACACCCAACCCTCCCCCAGCACCACATCCACAGCTATAACACCCAACCCTCCCCAGCACCACATCCACAGCTATACCCAACCCTCCCCCAGCACCACATTCCACAGCTATACACCAACCTCCCCCAGCACCACATCCACAGCTATACACCCAGCCCTCCCCCAGCACCACATCCACAGCTATACACCCAGCCCCCCCAGCACCACATCCACAGCTATACACCCAACCCTCCCCAGCACCACATCCACAGCTATACACCCACCCCAGCACCACATCCACAGCTATACACCCAACCCTCCCCCAGCACCACATCCACAGCCTGACTCACCCAACCCCCCAGCACACCATCCACAACTATACACCCAACCATCCCCCAGCACCACATCCACAGCTATACACCCAACCCTCCCCAGCACCACATCCACAGCTATACACCCAACCCTCCCAGCACCACATCCACAGCTATAACACACCAACCTCCCCCAGCACACATCCACAGCTATCACCCAGCCTCCCCAGCACCACATCCACAGCTATACACCCAGCCCTCCCCAGCACCACATCCACAGCTATACACCACAGCCCTCGCCCAGCACCACATCCACAGCTATACACCCAACCCTCCCCCGCACCAACATCCACAGCTATACACCCAACCCTCCCCAGCACCACATCCACAGCTATACACCAGCCCTCCCCCAGCACCACATCCACAGCTATACACCCAGCCCTCCCCCAGCACCACATCCACAGCTATACACCCAGCCCTCCCCCAGCACCACATCCACAGCTATACACCCTGCCCTCCCCCAGCACCATCACAAGCTATACACCCTGCCCTCCCCCAGCACCACATCCACAGCTATACACCCAGCCCTCCCCCAGCACATCCACAGCTATATCACCCTGCCCTCCCCCAGCACCAACATCCACAGCTATACACCCAACCCTCCCCAGCACCACATCCACAGCTATACACCCAACCCTCCCCGGCACCACATCCACAGCTATACACCCAACCCTCCCCCAGCACCACATCCACAGCTATACACCCAGCCTCTCCCAGCACCACATCCACAGCTATTCACCCAGCCTCCCCCAGCACCACATCCACAGCTATACACACCAACCCTCCCCAGCACCACATCCACAGCTTATACACCCTAACCCTCCCCCAGCACCACATCCACAGCTATAACACCCACCTCCACCGCACACACCACATCCACAGCTATACACCCACCCTCCCCCAGCACCACAATCCACAGCTATACACCCAGCCTTCCCCAGCACACATCCACAGCTATACAACCTACACGCAGCCCTCCCCAGCACCACATCCACAGCTATACACCAACCCTCCCCCAGCACCACATCCACAGCTATACACCCAACCCTCCCCCAGCACCACATCCACAGCTATACACCCAGCCCCCCCAGCACCACATCCACAGCTATACACCAGCCCTCCCCCAGCACCACATCCACAGCTATACACCCAACCCTCCCCCAGCACCACATCCACAGCTATACACCCAGCCCTCCCCCAGCAACACATCCACAGCTATACACCCAGCCCTCCCCCAGCACAACATCCACAGCTATACACCCAGCCCTCCCCCAGCACCACATCCACAGCTATACACCCAGCCCTCCCCCAGCACCACATCCACAGCTATACACCCAACCCTGCACCACATCCACAGCTATACACCCAGCCCTGCACCACATCCACAGCTATAAACCCAGCCCTCCCCCAGCACCACATCCACAGCTATACACCCAGCCCTCCCCAGAACCACATCCACAGCTATAAACCCAGCCCTCCCCCAGCACCACATCCACAGCTATACACCCAGCCCTCCCCAGAACCACATCCCCAGAACCATTTCCCAACTGTCAGGCACCAGATCACTGCAGTGAGCGTTCACAGAGAGGCAGCGATGGATCAGATTTGTGCATGCGCGTGCAGCTCCGATCCATAGCTCTGTGCATACGCGTGCAGCTCCGATCCATCGCTCTGTGCATGCGTGTGCAGCTCCAATCCATCGCTCTGCGCAGGTGCTACGGAACATGTGTACGGAAAGTGTATGGGTCCCGTAACGCTGCACAATTTGCGGTTCCTACACTACACAAGTTGTATAGGGGAGGAAGGTTTTGTTCTGGAAGAGGGCGGAGCAGTGCGCAGGGGGAGTCAAATCACTAAAAAATAATAGTGCAGAGGCCGTCAGCAGGACCTGACCATTGATTTAAGGGCAAATGAGGGAAATCTGATTTTTAGTGGAATATTTATTTATTTATTTATAAAGTATTTTACCAGGAAGGATACATTGAGATTTCTCTTGTTTTCAAGTATGTCCTGGGTTCAAGAACATTGAAATGTTACAGAAATACAAAAAGTAATAAATGCAAGATAATAAAAACAAAACACAAATATACAGATTAACATGGAAAATAAATATGTAAGTAATATAGTTACTATGTTTACATGTTTACAGGTGCATTCTGGATTGAGGTATGCTAGTAAGGAGTTTGAGTGACTTAAGACTGGGGGAAGATTTGATGGTGTCTGGGAGGTTATTCCATATTTGCGGTGCTCTGTAGGAAAATGAGGACCGAGCCACTGTCTTTTTGTATTGTGGTATTGCAAGTAAGGTGGTGGTCCTGGATCAGAGGTTATAGGATGAGGGAACTGCTAGGGGAAGCAGCCTATTCAGGTAGGGTGGCAGCTTCCCAGAGAAGCTCTTAAACACCAGGTTGGAAAGGTGAAGGGTGGGTCTAGATTCCAGCGACTGCCAGTTTAGCTCTTTTAACATGTCACAATGGTGGGTCATGTAGTTACGTTGTAGCACAAAGCGGCACAATGAGTTATACAATGTAGTAAGTTTATGAAGGTGTGTTTGCGGGGCGGCTACATACACTACATCTCCGTATTCAATAGCCGGCATAAGCATTTGTTGTACAATCTGCTTTCTTACCGCAGGGCTCAGGCACGATTTGTTTCGGTACAGGGCACTTAGTTTGGGGTAAAGTTTGGATGAGAGTTTTTCGATGTGGGGCCAAAGGATAGATTTGGATCCAACCACATACCTAGATATTTGAGAGAAGTGACTGTGGTCAGCGTGCCATTTGATTTTGTCCTGACATGTAGATGGGGATTTTGCAATTATGTAGTTTAGGTTTTGTTCAAAAGAGCATCGTTACAGTTTTGTCAGTATTTAGAAAAAGTTTGTTATCGGTGATCCACTTTTCTACCTCTGTGAATTGTTCTTGCAGCACGGCCTCCAGCTGTGGGAGATCTGGTTTGCGGGTATAGATTACGGTGTCATCTGCATACATGTGTACAGTTGAGGCTGAGTGTTGCGACAGGTTTTGCAATTGCTGGGGCACTGATTTTCAGCAGCATTGCTGGGATTTGATCAGGTCCAGATTGGTATTTAATTTTTTTATTATGGAGAAGTTTAGTAACTACACTGACAGGTACTGGTCTAAAGTTGAATTTATCTGCGATATGGGGTCCCTGCACGGTTGGAGGGGCCTGACCTGTATGTGGCCTTTCTGTAGGTGTGTCATTTGCTAGCTTAGCAATTAGGGTGGTGGCGCACCCAACAAAATAATTATTAAAGGCATTTGCAACATCTAGGGTGTGTTGCAGGGTTTGGTTGTTTACTTTGACAGCAGCCGGCTGGAGTGGACTGGGGGTGCTTGTATGTTACTGTCACGGTTCCCAGATCCCACCACGCAGTACTTAACACCCCACACTCCACAGAGCCCAGAAGCTACCAACAGAGTAGCCGTGAAAGATCTCTAACTGTCTGGTCCTTAGAATTGGCCAGGTAAACTAGCTAGACAGAAAGGGTTAACAACACGGGGAGTAGTCAGCCGAGCCAGAATCAGGAATACAGAGTTCAGAATGGTCAAATGGAATAGCCGGGTCGATATCAGAGCAGTGGCGTAGTACAAGAAAATGGTCTAGGGCAACAGAAGGCAGAATAGTCAGAAACAAGCAGAGGTCAATAACGGGTTAATTCAATATAGCAGTCAGGTACAAGGAGCTCAGGTATGGATAACCACGATCTGGCAACTGCTGAGAATACACTGAGGGTTTTTAAAGACCTTCACCAGGCCACGCCCCCCACTCAAGCCGCGCCTCATGCAACCACCTCCCTGCCTGTCTCCATTTAAACCGGGCATTGGTCAGCGAGCAGCATCAGACATGCTGCCCTCAAGCACACAGGTAGGGCTGGAAGCTCCCAACGTTACAGTTACTTATGATTCTCCAAAAATTTCTAGGGTTTGATATGTTATTGTTTAGGTTTTCATTGAAGTATTGGGCTTTAGCCATTTTTGTTTGTTTTGTGCATTCGTTCCGGCATTTTCGTTATTCACAGTGATCATTCATGGAACCAGTAATCTTGAAATTTGACCACAGTGAATCTCTAATCTGGTACATTTGTGTAAAATCAGCTGTAACCCAGGGGAGATGAGCCCCTTTTACTCGCACTTTACGCAGCGGGGCATGGGCATTCCAGACTTGCAGGAGCTCAGACTAAAAGAATTCAATTGCACAGTCCAAGTCTGGGATAAGGTTTAGTCTGTACCATGGGAGCTGAATCGGCGCAAATAATGCTCTCTGGGGTCCTGGAATCTCACATATATATGAAAGAAATAGAAAACAATAATTGTGCAATACAGTGAGTATTTAGAAGTATTAAATAATTCCGATATTATCCCACTCACAAAAGTAGAGCCCAATCACTGGCTCTGAGTGGGTCCAGGCCTGTGGGTATATTGTGTTCAAATTTCTTAGGTGACCCCCACCTTATCAAGGATGTGTTGTCCAAGATCATGTAACAAAAAAAGAAAAACACACTCCTTGTGCAGATCTACAGGATTCTTAATATGGTATGCTAGAGATTTTGTACTCACATTTTAACTCTAGGATACATGCTCATGAGTTTTTTTGGTTGAGGAAACTCAAAGGAAAACCTTCAACGATCCAAAGGATGACACAACACCAACAGGAACAAAGATGGAGAATAAAAATTTATTTAAAACAAAATTAAAACATGCTCGAGTGCTCCAGAACGCGTTTCGCCTCATAAAACCGCGGCTTCATCAGCTGGTACCAATGTGTTGGACCTTTAGGTCCTTATATAGTGTCCACAAATACTTAAAGTGTCCCCAGATGTCCTGTTTGGTGTCTTGATTGGTGCTTCCGGTTTTCTCTCGTTGGATGTCGCCATTTTGCGCATGCGCAGTCCATTTCCGCGTTCCACTGCGTTTCAGCCGCCGTTACGTCACTTCCAGTTTGTGTTCTTCCATTCGCAGATGTGTCAACACAGAATGCGGAACTCAGCTTTGGCAGTCTCTTTTCCCCAACGTATCTCAGAATTAAGGGAAAAATGCAAGCGGATATTCATTTAATACCATCACAGTGCATCTCGCAGGATCTCCTACCAAATATTAGCTATAAATATTTGAAAATATGTATATACTCCTATCATAATTTTTAAAAAACTGTGACTCTCTCTTAAAGTGATTATAATCATTGAATTTATAAAATACATATATTACCTCTGTGCATTATTGTCTTTTTCTTAGGCTACATTGTGCAATATAATCGATTTGAGTGCATAGATTTTATTTGATTCTTCTCTTAATTAATAAAGTGCACTGAAGTGTTCTTGGTTGCATACAGAATAATGAACTCACTATTATGTATAAACTATTAACATATTCCCACCTATAAATATACTCTTATCATAAATAGTTTATACATAAAAGTGAGTTCATTATTCTGTATGCAACCATACGTTGGGGAAAAGAGACTGCCAAAGCTGAGTTCCGCATTCTGTGTTGACACATCTGCGAATGGAAGAACACAAACCGGAAGTGATGTAACGGCGGCTGAAACGCAGTGGAACGCGGAAATGGACTGCGCATGCACAAAATGGCGACGTCCAACGAGAGAAAACCGGAAGCACCAATCAAGACACCAAACAGGACATCTGGGGACACTTTAAGTATTTGTGGACACTATATAAGGACCTAAAGGTCCAATACATCAGTACCAGCTGATGAAGCCGCTGTTTTATGCGGCGAAACGCGTTCTGGAGCATGTTTTAATTTTGTTTTAAATACATTTTTATTCTCCATCTTTGTTCCTGTTGGTGTTGTGTCATCCTTTGGATCGTTGAAGGTTTTCCTTTTGAGTTTCCTCAACCAAAAAAACTCATGAGCATGTATCCTAGAGTTAAAATGTGAGTACAAAATCTCTAGCATACCATATTAAGAATCCTGTAGATCTGCACAAGGAGTGTGTTTTTCTTTTTTTGTTACATGATCTTGGACAGCATATCCTTGATAAGGTGGGGGTCACCTAAGAAATTTGAAGACAATATACGCACAGGCCTGGACCCACTCAGAGCCAGTGATTGGGCTCTACTTTTGTGAGTGCGATAATATCAGAATTATTTAATACTTCTAAATACTCACTGTATTGCACAATTATTGTTTTCTATTTCTTCCATATATATGTGACATTCCAGGTTTATAAGTACGGCACCGTGATGTGTTGTACATAACTGTTGCGCCACTAGGAACTCCCCCCTTTTTCTCCATTGATATTTGCACACTCAATTCGAGAGTCTGTGCCCTTTCCTAGACGGCAGCAAACTATAATAAGCACCTACACCTAGACAGGAGCGCCCATACCGACCTTCCTTCTTTCCTCAGATACATGTATACCTGGACACAGTCCTCGGACCCTGGTGCTAGCAGAATGCATTAAAGGCTTTCCACTAGTTATCCTCTCCGGCTGGCCGCATCTTCCTCCTGGCTCCAAGAGGCTGCTGGCTGGCCACATGCTGCTCTGAGCGGCCACCAGCTTGTAAAGACTGTGGTGAGCTCTTACGAGATCTCGCAGCCCCCGCGAGATTATGGCTGGAGGCAGTGTCACAGCTTTCACAGCCCGGCGGCCGCTCGGAGAAGAAGGCGGCCAGCCGGAGCGGAATGCTGGTGGAACGCACCCCGCTACCTCACATACTCTGCTATTTACGTTCAACTGGTATGTCACCCAGGGGTCAAGTCCTGGGGAAAAAAGTGAGGGAACTCACCCAAGAATTCAACAACCCCATTACCTGAAGAAAAAAAAAAGGATATATACAAGTGAAACTGGAAAATTGGAATATGGTGCAAAAGTTAATTTATTTCTGTAATGCAACTTAAAAGGTGAAAGTAATATATGAGATAAAGAAAAAGGAAATCAACAAAAGTTGAAGACCTACCAAAAAAAATAAAAAAAAATTGAGCTTCTATTGAACTAGAGTCCGAAACCAAAATAGGGGTTAACCCAACATTAGATATAGAAAATACCTCACGATGAGGTGGTTGGCCGGAACCATAAGCGTAATTAAAATGTAATCTTTATTGCTAAAATTAAAAATACTCAGGACAAAAAGACATATATTTCTATAAAACCTTCCGAAAGTGTGAGGTTGAAGAGGAAAGAAAAAGACATAACTAGTGTATCTACTTTTTCAAGTTACACTCTGGCTGTTGTAGTCGTGATATTCTTTAGACAATAATATGGTTGCCAGTCAGTTTGTACACTCATAACCTACAGTAGTTCAAAAGCTTAGTTCACTCATTGTGAAGGTTTTATAGAAATATATGTCTTTTTGTCTTGAGTGTATTTTGAATTTTAGCAATAAAGATTACCTTTTAATTACGCTATATGGTTCCAGCCAACCACCTCATCGTGAGGTATTTTCTATAATATATCAGATAGTTGAAGCGGTGATTTGTCATAATTGTGATGATTATGGTTACAGCTCATTAAACCCCAAATCCACAAGCTCAGAAAATGAGAATATTGTGAAAAGGTGCAATATATTCTAGGCTCAAAGTGTCCCACTCTAATCAGCTACTGGAGTCAGTGCATCCAAGAGCCACCACACACAGACGCATCCTGGACATGGGCTTCAAATGTCGTATTCCTCTTGTCAAGCTGCTCCTAAACAACAAACAACGTCAGAAGCGTCTTACCTGGGCTAAAGAAAAACACACCTGGTCTGTTGCTCAGTGGCTCCAAAGTCCTCTTTTCTGATGAGAGCAACTTTTGCATCTCATTTGGAAACCAAGGAGCCAAAGTATGGAGGAAGAATGGAGAGGACACACTGCAAGATGCTTGAAGTCCAGTGTGAAGTCTCCACAGTCTGTGTTGATTTGGGGAGTCGTGTCATCTGCTGGTGTTGGTCCACTGTGCTTCATTAAGTCCAGGGTCAATGCAGCCGTCTACCAGGAGATTTTGGAGCACTTCATGCTTCCTTCCGCAGATGAGCTTTATGGGGATGCTGACTTCATTTTCCAGCAGCACTTGGCACCTGCCCGCACTGCCAAAAACACCAAAACATGGTCCAATGACCGTGGATTACTTTGCTTGATTGGCCAGCAAACTCGCATGACCTGAACCCCATAGAGAATCTATAGGGCCTTGCCAAGAGAAAGATGAGAGACATGAGACGGGTCAATGCAGAAGAGCTGAAGGCTGCTATTGAAGCATCCTGGTCTTCCATAACACCTCAGCAGTGCCACAGGCTGATAGCTTCCATGCCACATTGCCGCATTGAGGCAGGAATTGCTGCAAACCAAGTGCTGAGTACATCTGCACCTTATACTTTTCAGAGGTGCCATATTGTTATATGTAAAATCCTTGTGTAGCGCTGGTTTTAAATCCCCTGCCGTGTAGTACTTATTTTTGGCCACCGGAGGGAGACAAGCGCGATGTAAGACACTGAACATTGGGACTACATTTTCCAGCATGCTTTGTGGGCGGGAACAGGAAGTGGGTGGGAGAGAGACGCTGACATCCTGAGCCTCGTGGAGAGAGCTGGCAGAGCGCGCCTAGGAGTGAGAGAAGCAAGACGCAGTGTAGCTGAACGGGACAGTGACCAGGCCAGAGCGCAGGTGGGGCCTGACCGAGCTGGAGACCGGGTTTTCCGCCTTTATCTAATGAAGACCCAGTGATCCACCACAGTAACCTGAGCTGATACCGAGTGAGCTGGAGGACCCCGAGTTAGGAGAACCTGAAGATCGATCCAAGAGGGAGTGCAGGCGGTGTGCTGGACTTCTGAGGCAGATACAGACAAGCCAGACAGCGGAGCCGGTGACACAGAGAACCCCAGTCAAAATCGAGCGGAGCGACGTCCTGGGTCGAGCGGAGCACAGAGTATCTGGCGGATGGGTGAGAGGCCTTCCAGGCCGTTGTGAAAAATCTAAAGCAAGCTGCAATTTGTTTAAAAAACCCACAGGGCCCCAACGTGACTAGTCGAAGATACCTCATAAATAATTCACTGGCCAGTTGAATATTGTACCCGGGTACCAATACACTCACACACATACATTCTTTGGGACATAACCTGTACGGGACTCACTCCCCAACCACAAAGGGGGTTAAAGATATATTTTTCTCTTTTCCGCTGCGCGTTTCTCGCATTACGAAGCATTGTATTTCTTTTCCGCTGCGCGTTTCCCGCATTACGAAGTACTGTAAATATATATATAAACCGTGTTACTCATTATATGCCAGTTTATCCAGTAAACTATATAATTTATAAAATCCACGACAGTGCTGGAGTATATTTATTCCCTAGTGCGGGGAGACTGAACCAAGGTTCAATTTCAGCGGCTCCTCCGGGAGTGAGCGCTACACGTGGGGGCTCGTTTCCGGGATCCAGTCTCTGGAAAAAACACATTTAAAGGGTTAAATATGGATCCAGACACTGCCGCCAAGTGGTGTGAGGAGCACAGTAGTCAGTTAGAATTGTGTATAGTCATGGATATTCCAGCAGACACTTGGGCCGAAGATCAGATTCGCCAGGCCGTGGCCGCGCTGACACCAGATCATCGGGGGTTAATCCTGGACATTAAAGAGAACCCAGATACCTCTCACACGTATGTTCTTTTTGAGTGGAGAAAGGGTGTTCCAGTGTGTTTTCAGGGCGCGAGCGTGAAGCTGACCGATGAGGTGGAAGTCCAACTGATTCAGCCAAGTGCGCCATGTGGCGAATCCGCGAGTGTTCCCGTGCCCAGTCCATTGGCCATGATCGGGCCTGAATTTATAGTGGCTATTGGAGATTTGCTGGCTAAATGTCAGAGAACAAGCCCTCCGCACACTAACTTTGGTTATCGACGGTTGAGAAATTTTACAGGAAACGTACCAATCTCCGGCGGGAGAAGAAACCTTCGAAGAATGGGTGGAACAGGCGATGCAGGCTCTGGATGAGTGGGACGTCCCTGAAGCACAGAAAAAGCAAAGGATCACCGAGAGCTTAAAGGGACCTGCGTCAGAGGCTGTAAGAAACCTAAAATTGAGTAAGAAAGACTGCACTGCCTTAGATTATTTAAATGTTCTGGAGGAAGTTTTTGGGCGAACGGAAAAGGCTGCAGAGCTCGTATATCAGTATGAACACACCTACCAGCGGAAAGGTGAGAGAATGACCGAATATATGAGGCGCCTAGATAAGATTCTGCACCAGATACTCCTCAAGAAAAGGGGCCGAACCGGCTGAAGTAGATAAGATCCAAATAAAACAGATCCTGAGGGGCGCTCAACCTCTAGATCCAGTGATGCTACAGCTGAGAAGCAGGGAAGGTAATCAAGAACTGAAGGACCTGGAACTGATCCGAGCTGTCAGAGAGGAGGAGGCTTTACTGGAAGAAAAATCCTTCAGGAGAGGAGAAAGAGCTTACGCACAACCTGTGAGGCATAACGAATGTTTGCAGCCTGAAAGTGACTCGTTGGATGCCTATGGATCTGACGTGGACGAACAAGAGCATCTGATCGCTTTTAAATCCACAGAGAAGGCTGTCAAAGAATTAAACCTCTCCGAATATGGTGAGTTGCACAAAACGGTTAAGAAGGTACAAGAAGCTCAAGCTGAATTGCAACAGGCGCACGCGGAACTGTGCCGAGTATTGTTGAAGGTGACAGAGACACAGACAGAGATGCAGAAGTTCCTTACAGACATGCAGACAACCGGAGTTGCTGTGGCGTCTAGCCAGGGTCCTTCAACCGAATCACAGCAGGCGACTGCGTCTCCGCTTTCAAAGAAGAGATGTTTCAGTTGTGGAGAAATGGGCCACTTCCGCGCACAATGCAAAAGCCAAAAGCCTGAAGGAAATAGAGGAGTTCTTGAAAGCTTTGGAAGGACTGTTATCTACCTTACCGGCGGGAAACGCCAGAGGGCACAAGTGAAGGAGCAACCTGGGTGCCCGAAGGTTGAAACACGCTCCAAAAATCAAGCCAGGACTAAGAGGGCGAGAGGGCCCAAGGTCTGGCCAACTGCCGAGCCTGCCAGGACTGAAAGAGTCACTCCCTTAGCATCCGGACCTACGTCATGGGGAAGCAATGCACACCCAAAACCTACACGGGCCAAGAAGAAGGCCAGGATACAACAAACTGGGTCTAAGTGTCCTGGTACCACCACCAAGTTTCCTGACCAGCTGATAGGTCCTTCCCCTATTGTGCCAATCCAAGTGGAAGGAGTCTACACTAAAGCCCTGTTGGATTCAGGTGCTCAAGTGACATTGATCTACCGAGACTTCTATGAGAAACACTTGAAGCACATCCCTCTACAGAAATTGAAGGATCTGGAAATCTGGGGTATCGGAACTGAGAAACTCCCTTATGACGGGTATCTACAGGTGAAATTGGAGATCGGATCCGAAGTCATCGGACAGTCCGGAGGTTGTGATACATTGACCATTGTGTGTGTCACGGTGTCCGCGGCCCCCCCCCCCGGCGCCTGGCAGCGGCTTCCTCGCTGCTCGCTGGCCAGGCGCCGAGTGATATCGCGGAACGCTTCCGCACACGTGGGACGCCGGGGGGCGGGGCCAGGCGCATGACGCGGACCCGCCGAGTTTAAAACCCGGCTTCACATTCTCACTGGTGCCCTGACGTGGTAGTTACTTCCCGCAGAGCTCTTGTATTCTGTTGATAATTAATTGGCTATTCTGTGTATTGACCCTTGGCATTTGGCAAACTGACCATTCTGTGTACCGACCCCTGGCATTGGCAAACGAACCATTCTGTGTACCGACCCCTGGCATTGGCAAACGAACCATTCTGTGTACCGACCCCTGGCATTGGCAAACGAACCATTCTGTGTACCGACCCCTGGCATTGGCAAACGAACTATTCTGTGCATAACCCCTGGTATTGGCGTTTACTCTTCTATCTTGGTATTGAGGTCAGTCTGTGTGGCATCCTAAGCACGCATCAGACTACCTCTTCTATTATTTAGGTCTTGGGAAGAGCCAACCATTCTAAGGTCTTGTGTACCCTCCTAGTATCGTTCTTTGTGTGTATACCTATCTTGACGTATACTGTATCTGTCTAGACGTGCCGACCACTCTAAGGATCGGAAGGGTAGTGAGCGGTCTGCGTAAAGGGACCACCATCTTGGTAACCAGAGGGATCCGTGACATTACGTCAGGGCCAATGGATCCCGCAGACCTCTCTTCTCAGTTGACAAGAATTGCAGCTCGACAAGAAGAGCAGGACCACAGGATGGACCAGATTGCTCTTGCTCTGCAAACCCTGTTGAATCGATCCACTACTGGTACTGCAAGTCCTCCAGAACCAGTATTGCCTAGGGCCAGTTCGGCCTCACCCGAGGGGTGTAGGCTCAGTATGAAGGCACCCGTACGCTATGATGGTACGCCTAACTTGTGTCGGGGTTTTTTGACCCAACTGGAGATTCTATTCGAGAACAATCCAGGTCCTGTGTATCCGATAAAGCCAAAGTAGGCTACCTAATTAACCATTTAACTGATAAAGCGTTACTGTGGGCCACGCCATTGTGGGAAAACAAAAAGCCCATCATATATGACTATGAGGGCTTTACCTCTGAACTAAAACGTACGTTTGATCCCTCTAGAAGGGCCACCAATGCAGGCAGGTCCTTATTCCACATTAAGCAAGGTAATAGGAGAGTCTCCGACTATGCCATAGAATTTAAGACCTTGACTTCTGAGGTACACTGGCCTAACGACGTTTTAACCTTGGCGTTTACCGAAGGCCTGAACGAGGCTTTGATGTTTGAGCTGGCTCCCTTGAAGTTGCCAGAACATCTGGACCATTTGGTTGATTTCTGTATTGCCATGGACGACCAAATTAGGGACAGGAGGCATTCTAGAGACAGACCCAGAAGGGTTTTGCCTCCTTTACCCTTGGTACCCAGACACACCAGTACGTCAGGTACTCCAGAGCCAGAAAGAACCGATCTACCGGTCGTGGAACCCATGCAGATAGGTAGAACAGGTATTTCAGAGGCTGAGAGAACTCACAGAAGGGAAAGGGGGCTCTGTTTTTACTGTGCCGGGGCAGGGCATTTTCGTCTTCAATGTCCTCAAAGACCCAGGGGTGGCAGGGGTGACACTGGCAAGCCGGGCCAGAGAACACCTACTAGCCAGGTAATCGGTTCGCTCTATGCCTCCTTTGTTGATAACGAAAAAAAAAAAACCCGGATTCTGGTGCCCATCTCCTTAACCTGGGAGGGGGTGCACCTCGAGACTGAGGCGTTCCTAGACTCTGGAGCCTCAGGTAACTTTATGGATAGAGTGTTTGCCTCCAAGAACCTCATGCCTCTAGTTCTCAAAGAAAGACCTCTAATGGTGGAGGCCATAGACGGGAAACCCTTGTCATGTCCCCATATCACCCACGACACTATAGAGGTATGCATGAAAACAGGAGTGTTGCACCGGGAAACCATACGATTCCAGATTATTGACTCTCCCTCATGCCCCGTCGTCCTAGGGTTTCCATGGTTGACTGAGCATAACCCGGTGATTGATTGGGCAGAGAGACATAAGATGTTGGGGTCCCAGTTGCCAGTTGAAATGCATGGGCAGGGTCACTGTTATTGGTAGCCTTAATATCGCCACAGCACCTCCTTTATCCACAGTAGTCCCTGACTGTTATCAGGCATTAAAGGAGGTTTTTTCGAAGGCCAGGACTGAGGTTTTACCACCACATCGCCCGTATGACT
Organism: Leptobrachium leishanense; assembly: GCA_009667805.1. Classification (NCBI taxonomy): domain Eukaryota; kingdom Metazoa; phylum Chordata; class Amphibia; order Anura; family Megophryidae; genus Leptobrachium; species Leptobrachium leishanense. Next base: position 4,738,796 of record CM019067.1, on the reverse strand, counting down.
GTGCCATAGAGTTACTCCCCGGTACTATGCCTCCCAGAGGACATGTATACCCCTTGTCGCAAAAGGAGAACGATATTATGGAGGAGTATATAAAAGAGAATCTTGAGCGTGGATTCATTAGACGGTCCTCCTCCCCAGCAGGAGCTGGTTTCTTTTTCGTCTCCAAGAAAGAGGGAGACTTGCGACCATGCATAGATTATAGAGGTTTAAACAGAATAACCATAAGAAATGCATATCCCATACCCCTTATAACAGAGTTGTTCGACCGACTGAAAGGGGCCCGTATATACACGAAGCTCGATTTACGCGGGGCCTACAATCTGATAAGGGTGAAAAAGGGGCACGAGTGGAAGACGGCTTTTAATACGCGTAGCGGGCATTACGAATACCTGGTAATGCCCTTTGGGTTATGTAACGCGCCAGCTGTGTTTCAGGATCTCATAAATGACACCCTAAGGGATTTTCTGCAAACATTCGTCATAGTGTATCTCGATGACATCCTGATATACTCTCCAGATAAGGAGACCCATCACGCCCATGTGCAACAAGTGTTAAGGAGACTATTGAAGGCCGGCTTATACTGCAAATTAGAAAAGTGCCTATTTGATAGAGAGATGGTGCACTTCCTTGGGTATATCATAACCCCTGAGGGGTTTCAAATGGATCCTGGTAAATTGTCGGCAATCCTCGACTGGCCCCTACCCCAAGGGCTTAAAGCCATCCAGAGGTTTCTAGGTTTTACCAACTATTATCGAAGGTTCATTAAAGACTTTTCGACCTTGGTAGCTCCTCTCACGGCCATGACTAAAAAAGGGGTGGGAAATCAGAATGGACACCCCAGGCCAGGCAAGCCTTCGAGGTCCTCAAACAGGCATTCACGACTGCCCCTGTTCTCCGACATCCTGATCCAGCTCTGCCCTTCCAACTCGAGGTTGACGCCTCCGAACTCGGTCTTGGAGCAGTCTTGTCCCAAAGGCGGGCACCCGATAAACCTTTGCATCCATGCGGCTTCTATTCCCGGAAGTTGTCTCCGGCCGAGAGAAACTATGACATCGGTAATAGAGAGTTGTTAGCAGTTATCGCAGCCTTGGCAGAGTGGAGATACTTATTAGAGGGATCTACGGACCCAATCGTTATCATAACTGATCATAAGAATCTCACGTACATTGGAGACGCGAAACGATTGAACGCCAGACAAGCGAGATGGTCTTTGTTTCTTTCAAGTTTTAATTTCATCCTCACATATAGACCTGGGTCAAGAAACATTAAAGCAGATGCGTTATCTAGACAGTATGAATCCTATGAACATAACGTTCAGGATCAACATCCCATTGTACCTCAGGAGAGGATTATAGCCTCTACCACGATTAGTGTCTCATCCCCTCTGATGATCCGATTGCAGACTGTCCAAGATAAGGCTCCGGGGGGGAGACCTCCCGCGAAGCTCTTTGTACCTGAGAAGGAAAGAGAAGAAGTCCTTAAGATTTACCATGACAATAAAACCTCTGGGCACATGGGGATCACCAAAACAGTGGCTAGCATCCGAAAACTGCTATGGTGGCCCACGATGCGCCGGGATATTAAAGATTACATAGCCGTGTGCGAGGTATGCACAAGAAATAAGAGTCCTAAGACAGCGCCCATTGGTTTACTCCAGCCCCTGCCTATCCCCGAACGACCATGGTCGCAGATAGCCATGGATTTTATAGTAGAGTTACCCGAGTCCAAAGGGAATACTGTTATACTCACGATTATAGATCGCTTTTCCAAAATGGGTCACTATGTTCCTCTTCGGAAGCTACCGTCAGCAGCCGAGCTGGTGCCCATTTTCATCGCCAACGTGGTCCGCATACACGGTATCCCTCTTGGGATTGTTTCTGATAGGGGGACCCAGTTTGTCTCCAGATTCTGGAGGGGGTTCTGCAAGAATGTGGGAATAGACCTGTCCTTCTCCTCGGCCTATCACCCCCAAACGAACGGGCAGCAGCAGAAAGGGCCAATCAAAATGTTGAGAAGTATCTCAGGTGTTTCATATCTGAACGACAGGATAATTGGTCAGACCTGCTACCTTGGGCCGAGTATGCCCTAAACAGTGCCGTGAGTGAAGCCAGTGGTCATTCCCCTTTCTTCACGGTTTACGGATTTGATCCTCCCGTGCTTCCCACTGCATTTCCTGATACCGCAATTCCTGCTCTGGATGAGCACTTGGCGTCATTGACTGAGACCTGGGGGAGGGTTAAACAGGCACTGGAGAGGAGCAGTATTGTCCAGAAAACGAAGGCCGATAGACGTAGGGGACCAGCACCTGTGTATCAAGTCGGGGACAGGGTTTGGCTTTCGTCGCGAAACATTAAGCTCTTAGTGCCATCGATGAAACTAGCCCCCAGATACATAGGCCCTTACAAGATACTGCGGCGACTCAACCCGGTCTCCTATGCCTTGGCACTGCCTCCCATATCAGGATACACAACGTGTTCCACGTGAGCCTTTTAAAACCGCTTTTGTGTAATCGGTACACCAGGGCCCGTGTCCGCCCTCCTCCGGTCTCTGTGGAGGGCGAGGAGGAGTTTGAAGTTAAGGCCATTCTGGACGCCAGGGTTTCTAGGGGGGTCCTTCAGTACTTAGTGGACTGGGTGGGCTACGGTCCGGAGGACCGCTCTTGGCTTCCGGCTACTGAGGTTCATGCCCCTCGCTTGGTGAAGGCCTTCTATTTGGCTCATCCCTGTGCCCCTGGGGGTCGTCCAGTGGCCGCCCGTAGAGGGGGGGTTCTGTCACGGTGTCCGCGCCCCCCCCCCCCGGCGCCTGGCAGCGGCTTCCTCGCTGCTCGCTGGCCAGGCGCCGAGTGATATCGCGGAACGCTTCCGCACACGTGGGACGCCGGGGGGGGGGCCAGGCGCATGACGCGGACCCGCCGAGTTTAAAACCCGGCTTCACATTCTCACTGGTGCCCTGACGTGGTAGTTACTTCCCGCAGAGCTCTTGTATTCTGTTGATAATTATTGGCTATTCTGTGTATTGACCCTTGGCATTTGGCAAACTGACCATTCTGTGTACCGACCCCTGGCATTGGCAAACGAACCATTCTGTGTACCGACCCCTGGCATTGGCAAACGAACCATTCTGTGTACCGACCCCTGGCATTGGCAAACGAACCCTGTGTACCGACCCCTGGCATTGGCAAACGAACTATTCTGTGTCTGTGTAACCCCTGGTATTGGCTACTCTTCTATCTTGGTATTGAGGTCAGTCTGTGTGGCATCCTAAGCACGCATCAGACTACCTCTTCTATTATAGGTCTTTGGGAAGAGCCAACCATTCTAAGGTCTTGTGACCCTCCTAGTATCGTTCTTTGTGTTATACCTATCTTGACGTATACTGTATCTGTCTAGACGTGCCGACCACTCTAAGGATCGGAAGGGTAGTGAGAGCGGTCTGCGTAAAGGGACCACCATCTTGGTAACCAGAGGGATCCGTGACAGTGTGTCCTCGGCCTTCAGGGGCAAACAGGAGTTCCATGATAGTGGGGACGAATACTGATTTGGTGCGACGTCTCCTGACACCCATCGTATTGGAAGACAGTTCTACTGAAGGGGTACACCCAATGTTACGTCCAGTCTGTCAGAGAATGGTCGAAGAACAGAAGGCACCTGCCGAAGTGGGGCGCCTATGGAGATTAGAAGGAACAGAAAAGGTTCTGCAATCGGGAGAAGTAGCGAGCTTCCGGGCCTCAGTCAAGTTGAACGGATCGCAACCAGGACCCTATGTGGTACTGGAAACCGATTTTAATCATGGGAGTGAAGCCGGAGTAGAAGTAATCCCTGAAATAATCTCCACTAAAGCTTTGAAAAGAACACGAGGAAGAGTCTCAGTCAGCGTGTGCAATGTGTCTTATTCTCCAGTAGTCCTTAAAGCACGAATGCCTATCGGGCATGTAGCGTCTGCTACGCCCCGCTCTCCTACCGATTTAGGAGGGGGAGTGGATAAAGAGATTCCAGATGAAAGGTTCTACCCCAAGGACGCTCCCATTTCACCTGAGTGGAAGAAACGTCTTCAGTCCCAAGTTCTAAAGTGGAGAGACTTGTTCTCGAAAGATGAGGTCGACGTGGGCCTAGCTAAAAGTACTGAGCACCGCATTCGATTACAAGAGGACAAGCTGTTTCGTGAAAGGTCAAGACGAGTTCCGCTGGGAGACTTGGATGATCTACGAGAACAGCTGAATGAACTGCAAAGAACCAAGGTGATCCAAGAGTCCAGGAGTCCATATGCATCTCCAATAGTAATGGTCCGGAAGAAGAATGGTTCTGTCCGCCTATGCATAGACTATCGCACGCTGAATCGGAGAACCATCCCAGACCAATATGCTACTCCTCGGATAGAGGATGCCTTACAGTGTTTGTCTGGAGCAAAATGGTTTAGTGTACTAGACCTGCGAAGCGGGTATCACCAGATACCAATGCATCCTGAAGACAAAGAGAAGACTGCATTCATCTGCCCATTGGGGTTCTTCGAATTTAACAGAATGCCTCAAGGCCTTATGGGGACTCCAGCCACGTTCCAACGGTTAATGGAGAAGACAGTTGGGGACATGAATCTGATCGAAGTATTAGTGTACCTGGATGACATAATTGTGTTCGGGAAGACTCTGGAAGAACATGAACAACGTTTGGAGAAGGTCTTGAAGAGGCTCCATGAAGAGGGATTGAAACTATCTCTGGAGAAATGTCAATTCGGTTTACCATCTGTTACGTATCTGGGACATGTGGTCTCAGCAGAAGGCGTTTCGACAGATCCTCGGAAGTTGGAGGCCGTAGCTTCTTGGCCTAGACCCCGAAGCGTTACTGAACTTAGATCTTTCTTGGGGTTCTGCTCTTATTATCGAAGATTTGTAGGAGGATTCGCAAAAATAGCTCAACCACTGAACAAGCTCCTACAGAAGGAAAGCACCAAAGAAGGCTGCAAGGTCTCTGACTGAAATCCGTCAGCTCCAGGGCCAAGGAAAGCTCGAGAGTCTATCCAGGGAGAATGGACTAGTCAATGTGTGGGTGCTTTTACGAAGCTGAAAGAGAGCTTAACTCCAGCTCCTGTCTTGGCCTATGCGGATCCTCACAAGCCGTACAAGTTACATGTGGATGCCAGCAGAGAAGGCCTAGGAGGAGTCCTGTATCAAGAGTGTGGTGGATTACTGAGGCCTGTAGCGTATGTGAGCCGGAGCCTTACGCCTTCAGAAAAGAACTATCCTACCCACAAGTTGGAGTTCCTAGCCTTAAAGTGGGCAGTGGTAGACAAGCTAAAGGACTATCTGTATGGGGCCGAGTTTGTGATAAAGACAGATAACAATCCTCTTACCTAAGTCCTTACTACTGCAAAACTGGACGCAACGGGACATCGGTGGTTGGCCGCTCTGTCAGGGTTTCGGTTCAGCCTGAAATATCGCCCTGGGGTGAATAATCGAGATGCTGATGCTTTGTCAAGAAGACCCTACACTACAGAATGGACTCAGTTAACTCCAGACGGGGTACAAGCTTTGTGTCAAGGAGCAGAGCGCCGGGTCAAGGGAGGGATTGAAGCGGAGGCCACAGGAGTCATGGCTGCGGCTATTCCGGAGTTCTACTGCAACCCTACGCAGTTGAGGGATGAAAGTCTGCCTACCTTTTCAAAACAGGATCTGAAAGCTGATCAGGCTAGAGACCCCTTAATTGCGTCTGGCCCTAACTGCGAACCAGTTAAAGGCCCTAACTGCGAACCAGCAGGAAATTCTGCTGACCAATTCCCCAGATGGAGCCAGATTGGTCTACAAAGAGTGGGAACGATTGAAGATGTTGGATGGGGTGGTCTACCGAAGGGGCCCTTCTACCAATGCTGAAGAGACCCAACAGTTGTTCCTTCCCACTAAACATAGGGAGAGTGTACTGCGATCGCTACATGATGAGCATGGACATTTGGGCGCAGAAAGGACTTTTAAGCTGGTGCGAGACAGGTTCTATTGGCCTTGCATGAGAGCTGAAGTGGAAAATTACTGCCATTCATGTCTGAGGTGCATTCAAAGGAAGACCCTACCGACCCGAACCGCTCCAATGAGCCATCTGCAAAGTCAAGGACCCATGGATTTGGTGTGCATTGATTTCCTGTGCTTAGAGCCGGATGCTAGTGAGCAGGGAAATATTCTAATAGTGACTGATCACTTCACACGTTACGCCCAAGCCTTTTCTACAAGAGACCAACGCGCTCCAACGGTGGCGAAAGTTCTGATGGAAAAGTTCTTTGTTCACTATGGCCTACCAAGGAGAATACACTCTGATCAGGGTAGAGACTTTGAAAGCCAGCTTGTTGGGCAATTACTGGAACTGCTGGGAATCCAAAAGACCCGAACTACACCATATCACCCTCAAGGTGATGCTCAACCCGAAAGGTTCAATCGCACGCTGCTAAATATGCTGGGGACACTGTCAAACACAGAGAAGCAGAGCTAGAGTCGTCACATAGCTACGCTGGTGCATGCGTATAACAGTACGGAGAGTGACGCTACTGGATACTCACCGTACCGTCTTATGTTCGGAAGAGAAGCTCGACTGCCGGTTGATTTGGCATTTGGGTTATCCCTGGACCAGACGTCGGTAGTTTCCCATAGAAATTACGTGGATAGACTTCAAAAGAATCTGGCCTCTGCGTTTGAACAGGCCCGTTTGACCTCAGGAAACAGGGAACAAAGGAATAAACAGAACTATGACTTGAAAGTTCGGATACAGGATCTACAACCCGGTGATAGGGTTTTGTTGAAGAACTTGGGTGCTGCTGCGAGGCACAAGTTAGCAGATAGATGGAGTTCTCAGGTCTACATTGTCTGCAAGCAACTGTCGGGTCTGCCGGGGTATCAAATCCGGCCGGATGGAAAGGCTGGGCCTCTTAAGAACTGGCACCGGAATCATTTATTACCTTTGAGAGAGGCTGTGAGGATACCAGTTGGGGACGAACTTTCTCTGCCAAATCCGCCTGCTCCACGTTTGCCTCCCGTTACTTGGTCTCAGCAGACCCGGGCTGTCGAAGAGAGCGAAAGGGACAGTGAGGAAGAGAGTTTTTGTCTGGACTGGCTGCGCTCACCGGAGCCTGAAGAGGTTATCTCCGTTCCTGAAAGGTGGGAAAGTAATTTGAGGCCTGAGACTCCTGAATTTCAGTTAGAAGTCCCCGAGACTATTGAAATCCCTGTAGCTCCTGAAGTCGAATCTTATGACTACAGTTCTATGCCTTCACTGGAAGGATCATACTCCGAAGAGATGTCTGCTCCAGTGGTAGAAAGAAGAACTGAACCCGCGCCTATAGTACTTCCACCTGAAGAGGAACTGATTGAACCAAAACGCTCTGTTCGACCGCCCCAGCGACTCACCTACGACTCACCAGGACATAGCACTGAAGAAGCTGTCACCACAGTGCGAAGGTTGCCCGAAGTGTCTACTATGTTAGCTGAGGTAGTCCAAAGCATGAGTCAACTTGAGGAAGTGTATCTAACCCACTGTATGCTTGCTGCTGAGCCTGTATATGTTGCCTAATAGATGTGGAAAATGTAATGCAACTGTTGTACCTCCTTGGAGAGACCCAAGAGTTCTAGGAGGGGGAGAGTATAGCGCTGGTTTTAAATCCCCTGCCGTGTAGTACTTATTTATGGCCACCGGAGGGAGACAAGCGCGATGTAAGACACTGAACATTGGGACTACATTTTCCAGCATGCTTTGCGGGCGGGAACAGGAAGTGGGTGGGAGAGAGACGCTGACATCCTGAGCCTCGTGGACAGAGCTGGCAGAGCGCGCCTAGGAGTGAGAGAAGCAAAACGCAGTGTAGCTGAACGGGACAGTGACCAGGCCGGAGCGCAGGTGGGGCCTGACCGAGCTGGAGACCGGGTTTTCCGCCTTTATCTAATGAAGACCCAGTGATCCACCACAGTAACCTGAGCTGATACCGAGTGAGCTGGAGGACCCCGAGTTAGGAGAACCGCAGATCGATCCAAGAGGGAGTGCAGGCGGTGAGCTGGACTTCTGTGGCAGATACAGACAAGCCAGACAGTGGAGACGGTGACACAGAGAACCCCAGTCAAAATCGAGCGGAGAGACGTCCTGGGTCGAGCGGAGCACAGAGTATCTGGCGGATGGGTGAGAGGCCTTCCAGGCCATTGTGAAAAATCTAAAGCACGCTGCAATTTGTTTAAAAAACCCACAGGGCCCCAACGTGACTAGTCGAAGATACCTCATAAATAATTCACTGGCCAGTTGAATATTGTACCCGGGTACCAATACACTCACACACATACATTCTTTGGGACATAACCTGTACGGGACTCACTCCCCAACCACAAAGGGGGTTAAAAGATATATTTTTCTCTTTTCCGCTGCGCGTTTCTCGCATTACGAAGCATTGTATTTCTTTTCCGCTGCGCGTTTCCCGCATTACGAAGTACTGTAAATATATATATAAACCGTGTTACTCATTATATGCCAGTTTATTCAGTAAACTATATAATTTATAAAATCCACGACGGTGCTGGAGTATATTTATTCCCTAGTGCGGGGAGACTGACCCGAGGTTCAATTTCAGCGGCTCCTCCGGGAGTGAGCGCTACACTTGTTTTATTGATTACATGGAATATTCTCATTTTCTGAGATTGTGGATTTGGGGTTTTCATGAGCTGTAACCAGAATCCTCACAATTATGACAAATCACCGCTTGATCGATCTCGCTTTGCATCTATTGAGTCTCATATATTACTTTCACCTTTTAACTTGCATTACTGAAATAAATCAACTTTTGCACCATATTCACATTTTTCCAGTTTCAAATGTATATATATACAGTCAGGTCCAGAAATATTGGGACATCGACACAATTCTAACATCTTTGGCACTATACACCACCACAATGGAGTTGGAATGAAACAAACACAATGTGCTTTAACTGCAGACTGTCAGCTTTAATTTGAGGGTCAGGGTGTGCGGGTGACTTTTTAGGGGTTCCTCCATATATTCAGGGTGTGTGGGTGTGTTTTTAGGGGTTCCTCTATATATTCAGGGTGTGTGGGTGTGTTTTTAGGGGTTCCTCCATATATTCAGGGTGTGTTTTTAGGGGTTCCTCCATATATTCAGGGTGTGTTTTTAGGGGTTCCTCTATATATTCAGGGTGTGCGGGTGTCATTTAAGGGGCTCCTCCATATATTCAGGTGTGTGGGTGTGTCTTTAGGGGCTCCTCCATATATTCAGGGTGTGCGGGTGTATTTTTAGGGGCTCCTCCATATATTCAGGGTTTGTGGGTGTCTTTTTAAGGGCTCCTCCATATATTCAGGGTGTTCGGGTGTGTTTTTAGGGGCTCCTCCATATATTCAGGGTGTGTTTTTAGGGGTTCCTCTATATATTCAGGGTGTGCGGGTGTCATTTTAGGGGTTCCTCCATATATTCAGGTGTGTGGGTGTGTCTTTAGGGGCTCCTCCATATATTCAGGGTGTGCGGGTGTGTTTTTAGGGGCTCCTCCATATATTCAGGGTGTGCGGGTGTGTTTTTAGGGGCTCCTCCATATATTCAGGGTGTGCGGGTGTGTTTTTAGGGGCCCCTCCATATATTCAGGGTGTGTGGGTGTATTTTTAGGGGTTCCTCCATATAGTCAGGGTGTGCGGGTGTGTTTTTAGGGGCTCCTCCATATATTCAGGGTGTGTTTTTAGGGGTTCCTCTATATATTCAGGGTGTGCGGGTGTCATTTTAGGGGTTCCTCCATATATTCAGGTGTGTGGGTGTGTCTTTAGGGGCTCCTCCATATATTCAGGGTGTGCGGGTGTGTTTTTAGGGGCTCCTCCATATATTCAGGGTGTGCGGGTGTGTTTTTAGGGGCCCCTCCATATATTCAGGGTGTGTGGGTGTATTTTTAGGGGTTCCTCCATATAGTCAGGGTGTGCGGGTGTGTTTTTAGGGGTTCCTCCATATAGTCAGGGTGTGCGGGTGTGTTTTTAGGGGTTCCTCTATATATTCAGGGTGTGCGGGTGTGTTTTTAGGGGTTCCTCCATATAGTCAGGGTGTGCGGGTGTGTTTTTAGGGGTTCCTCTATATATTCAGGGTGTGCGGGTGTCTTTTTAGGGGCCTTGAAGTCTAACATAAACCCAGCCATGGTCTGAAGTACCCAGGAATCTGACGTGAGAATGTACCGCTTGGGCAGGAAATGGTGTAATTGACATGTGACTGGAGCATGCGCGAATGGGAGGACAGGGGTTCTTTCAGGCAGAGGAAAGGCCTCTGGTGTTGAAAGAATTGCGTCCGTGGGGCATTGCTCGGTAAGGAAACTGACATGGTCTGTATTGACCGTTGCGAGATGGGGTCTGAAGGAGATGCTATAGCAGCTGGCTAGCCGACACCTTGGAGCGTCAGCCCTGGCGGAGAAACATGTAGCGTGGAAGACCCTCTTCATATTAGTTTGGACCTTTTGCAGGGACATGTGTTGCAGACCCCGTTCAGAGGGCCAGCAGACAGATGTAAATACCTGTAAAAACAGGAAAGAATCAGGAGACAGACAGATTGGCTGCTTGTTCCATAGTATCCTCGTGGTTATCTCTTTATTAAATGCATATTTTCCAAATGCTTTTAAAACAATAACATTTTCATTCTAAATGACCTATTAGCATGTCATCTTCGCAAAATATCTAACTTTCCCTGTGGAAAGTTGTGAATCCGTCTCACAGACTATACATCCTATTATATACAGTGTGCAGCGTGCTACAGCTATTCCTTTTCCTTCTGCACATAAGGGGATGTCATATCTGCCAAGACCTAGAACAATTCCTTTCTAATAACAAATAATAATGCATCTAAGATTTCTGTATATTGAGTACATTTAAATGTACATAACTGACTCTGCATCAGGAAATACTGCTTTTACTATTATTGCAGAGTAACTGGAGCTTCACCCTCCTAGTGTTTACATTAAGGATATCTCTTATTGTCTCCCATCTGACTCTCTGCACAGTTAATACAGCTGTATATAACATGGATTCTTTATTTTAAGTGTTTGGGAGTTACTTCCTGCTTTAGGCTTACCTGTAAAAACAGGAAAGAATCAGGAGACACACAGATTGGCTGCTTGTTCCACAGTATCCTCGTGGTTATGAGGGTAAGCAGGAACACATCACCAGTGCCACACCTATAATCTTCCCCAATCCTTCCTGAACATAAGACCCTGTGCGTCATAATAACAGTCCCCTGCTGCTGCTGCAGAGAGCTGCATTCTCATAGTGACTTGTTATAGGCACCATATACCACATAGAAAACATAAACACATACCTTTCAATGTCACCACTATACATGACAATTACTTACTTTATATAATTGTGCACATACCTCGTATGTGTCACATCCTCCCCGACAAAAATAATGGGCACCAGCTACAAAAATATATATACACTCAGGCGCAAGATTACTATGTCCAGAACACCACTTTCTTAACTTAATATGCTGCCCCTGTGGGAATGCATGGTACCATATTGTATGAGTCGTGAAACGGGTAGTATGAGAGTGGTGGCATATAATATGGTGTAGCCAATACAGGTAAGTGAGGAAAGGTATATGCTGCTACACTGTGGAGCATAGTCTGTGGTTGTAGCGATGGTTGACCCAGTGTTTCGTACGTAAACACTTGTCTTGGCTTACTCCCTCTCACTGACCGTCTTGGTTCGATACAGCTTTCTGATGTCAGACTTTCTGCTTCATCAGGCAGGGCACATTCACTATCACTATCTCCACTGACTTCAGGTGGAAATGTTGAATTCAGGATCAATTCTTCTGGTGATTGAGTCTCGATCAAACTGTGTCTCTGTTCCTGTGGGACTTGGACTTGATCTCTTTCTCGCACGGTTCTCTCAGGTGATGGTGACGTCATTTCGACAAGAGAGTTCTCATGGTTCAGTTTTGAACCTTGCCGGTAAGTATGCTGTCTCTTATGCTCTGTCCAACTCTCAGGAATTCTCAACCAGTATCTTTCAGAGCTTTCCTCATCTGAATCGGTGATGTCACTGTGGTAGGTAGGTTCTCTTGTCTTCTCCCTTTTACCTTGTCTGCTTTGTTTCTGGTTCCCGTGTTTCAGTGGGTGTGATGGTGTCTCCACAGGCAAGTCATTCACCAACAGTAATAGGTTTCGGTGCAGGGTTCTAGTTCCACTTTTGTTCCCATTCTCAGGACTCACCACATAAACGGATTGTCTGCTACTTGCTCTTTCACCACATAGATGATCTTCTCCCAGTATGATCTTAGTTTCCCTGGGCCTCCTCGCTCTCTCAAATTTCTAACAAGAACTCTGTCCCAGGCTTCAGAATAACACCTTTGACCTTCAAGTCATATTGAGCTTTGCCCCGCGCACTTGATTGCCTACTGTTTTCATTTGCTATTTGATATGCTTCAGCCATCTTTCCAGCCCAATGATCAGCAAATCCCTTATGAGTAATCCCTCATCCTCTTCAACGAGCCCAAATATCAAGTCAACAGGAAGGCGAGGGTGGCGTCCAAACAGTAAATAGAATGGGGAATACCCAGTTGACTCGTGACGTGTACAATTATATGCATGGACGATCTGGGGAAGGTGATCTTTCCAACGTATCTTTTCCTTATCAGCCAAGGTCCGGAGCATTTGGAGGAGAGTCCGGTTGAATCTCTCAGCTGGGTTACTTTGAGGGTGATACGGAGAGGTCCTCGAATGGCGTACTCCAGCAAGTTCCCGAAGGTTCCTGAAAAGCTCATTTTCAAATTCCCTGCCCTGGTCATGGTGTAGCTTTCCAGGGTAACCAAACCGAGGGATATAATCATTGAAAAGACGCTCAGCTGCTGTACGGCCAGACTTGTTTTTAGTAGGATAAGCTTGCGCAAACCTAGTAAAGTGATCTACGACCACTAATATATACTCATACCCACCCCGGCTTGGCTCTAAGTGCAGGTAGTCGATGCAAACAAGTTCTAGAGGTGAGCTGGATGTTATACTCCCCATGGGTGCTCGGACATGGGTCGTTGGTTTCTTTTGCTTAATACAGGGACACTTCTTTGTGATATACTCCTCTACTTCCTTCTTCATATATGGCCAGTAGAATCTTTGTCTCATCAGATGAAGAACCCGTTCTGTGCCCAGATGTCCCATGTTGTCATGTAAGTGCTCCAAAGAAAGTTGCTTATACTGGGTTGGGAGAACAAGTTGTTTGTTTTGAGCTGTTTGCCTATAGAGACATCCATCCTCTATAATTAGTTTGTTCCATTCATACAAAAGTTTCTTGGCCGCTCCAGTCACGGTTTTCTTTAGACTTTCATCTGGCACCTTGATTTCCTCCTTCATCTTCAATATCTTGGCTATCACTGGATCCTCCCGTTGAGCTTTGGAGAGTTCATCTTTATTTATTCTTGGCAACAATGAACCTTGGGATGTTGGGTCAGTTTCCATAGACGACATACTGAGTGCTGCAACCCAAGCCACATCTTTCTTTTTGGCTGCGCGAGCTCCATCCCAGACTGCTCGCACCACTTCAGATGACAATTGCTCAGTGCACTCAGTGGTATACTTTTCGATGTCAAGGGGGATACGCGACAGTGTGTCAGCATCAATATTTATTTTACCAGGCCTATATTTCACATCAAAGTGGTAGTCGGACAATTCTCCCACCCAGCGATGGCCAACCCCATTCAGCTTCGCAGTGCTCATTATGTAGGTCAGGGGATTGTTGTCTGTGTAAATGGTAAAATGTGGAGCATAGAACAGGTAGTCTCTGAATTTTTCACACACTGCCCATTTAAGTGCAAGAAACTCAAGTTTACCACTATGTAGGCAGTAATTTCTTTCGGCCTGGGACAGTGTCCGGGAGCCATACGCAATGACTCTTAATTTTCCATCCTGACTCTGGTAGAGTATAGCCCCAAGGCCCCTTTCAGATGCATCGGTGTGCAGCGAGAATGGTAAATTGAAGTCTGGATAGGCAAGAATTGGTGGCTTTATCAACATGTCAATCAAGGTTTCAAGAGATTTCTGATGCTCACTTGTCCACTCCACAGGAGTTCTGGAAGGCATTTGGGGGCCTTTGGTCTTTCTCCTACTGGACTCAACTGGTGCCACCCCAGGCTTTGCTTGTAGGAGCTCATACATAGGCTTAGCTACACCTGAAAAATCTTGGATAAACGAGCGATAGTAGCTTAGGAAGCCGAGAAGCCTTCTTACCTCACCGACGGTATGTGGAGTATGACTTTTGAGTGACATAACTGCTTGAAGATCTTTGGGATCGATCCGCACACCTTCGGCAGACACAAGACGACCCACGTATCGGACTTCACCTCGGAAGAGCTCACATTTTTCAGGCCGAAGCTTGACTCCATGATGTTGGAGAGCTTGAAGAACTTTGCGAAGTCCTTCCACGTGTTCCTCAAAAGACTTGGCATAACATAACACGTCATCAAGGTACGGTATACAACATTCATCTCTGAGAGAATCTAGCATTTCTTCCATACTGCGCTGGAACGCTGCAGGTGCATTGGACAGGCCGAAGGGAATTCTTATCCACTCATAAAGTCCCCAGGGAGTTATGAAAGCTGTCATGTGCCTAGAACCTTCGGCTATGAAGCCCTGATGGTAGGCTTTTCCTTGGTCGAGAATACTGAACCATGCATAACCCCCAATGTGTCAAGCAAGTCTTGAATTCTTGGCAGAGGGTGCCTATCTGGTACAGTCTTTTTATTGAGGAGGCGATAATCTATACACAGGCGAAGTGAGCCATCCTTCTTTCGGACGCAGACCACTGGTGCAGAATAGGGGGACTTGGACTTCACAATCCACCCTTTTGCCAGGAGATCTTGTATATAATCTTTCACTTCTTGGAATAAAGGTTTAGGTACCGATGAATATGACCGCTGCACTGGTATGTCGTCTTTGAGATTTATTGACATTTGTAGGCTCGGAATGCAACCCATGTCACTCTTATCTTGAGAAAATGCCAGACTCTTCATACAGCATTTTTCTTACCACCTGCTGCTGTTCCTCACTCAAGTGGCTTAGATCTACAGGTGGGTGCCACCGTTTCAAGGTTTCTTCAGTACCTGAGGTAGTCACACCCTCAACCGATACCTTAGACTTCAGTTCTTCTGATCGCTCTGCCTCCAGTACTTTTTCAATTGGCTGAATATAACCGAGGATTGTGTTACCAGGCAGTGTTATTTCACATGTGGAGTTGTTACCAATTGGAACAGAGACATAAGGCCTTTCCTGGTTCTGTACTTCTAGGAGCCCCCTCCTATATCCAGCTTTTCCAACTGCACATTGTTCTCCTCTGGTTCAAACAGTATGACTGGGTCGGGCTGATCCATGTTAGGTGGTATTTTACACTTTACCCACATCACTTGACCTGCTGGAATGACAACGCCACCACTCTTTACCTTCAAACGTCCCCACTGTTCATTCAGCTCAGGGGTTTGGACACAGCTTACCAGAGTTTGAGCTTTCTCGTTTGACATAGAGATGGCTCCTGATAGTAGAGAGACTAAAGCCTGCACAAGGCGCTTGGGTTGTCTCTGAATTAATTCTTCCACTACGTTAAACCCAAGTAGTGGCCTTTCAATTGGCAGATGACTTACTAAAAAGGGAACACTGATAGAGAGGTTAGGGTCATTGTTTCCTTCTAAATTAACAGTAATAACAGCCCAGCCATCGAATGGAATGACATCCCCAGTCACAGAATACACTTCCAGCTTCCCCATAGTTCCCATAAGTTCAGAAAGAGGTCTCAAGTCCACAGCTGGCAAATATTTATCTTTCCAAGCACGATCAATGATACTGACTTGAGCTCCAGTGTCAAGCAAAGCACTTACTGCTAGGCCATTGAGGTTGCACTGTGTCAAAGCCTTCCTTCCTATTAGATTGACAATGGCCTCATTCTTTTTCCTAGGGACAGAGAAAGTAGAAGTCTGATTAAGCCATTCCTTGTCCTTGGAAGTTTTGAATGTCGTATAATGAAATGGTTTCGTTTTGCTTTTTGTAGGACCAGGTTCATCCTCTGATCTGTCATCATTTGTGCCATGGGACAGGGAGGACTTGGTCACTGGTTGCCCCGTTGCAGTGACCGCTTCCCGTTTCCCTGCGGGTTACGTTTCCGGAGGCATCCCCTGGACAGGTGCCCCTCTTCCCCACACTGAAAACAGTGAGTACAGTTTTGCAGACCAGCTTCCACACACTTTAAACAACCATGACGTTTAGCCCCTTTCTGTAGAGGTGGTCGACTCATAGTATACTGAAAGGTAGGATCAGGCTGTGTTGGATTTCTCATGGAGTCTACCATACTGCTAAGTGCTTCGACACGTGCTGTCAGTTGTTTAATTGGATCATCCACATTTTTCTGCTCATGAATTTCTCTCACAGGTTCACTTTCTAGCAGGGTACAACTTGCAATGCTCTGCTTATTACGTGTTACAGGACCCAGCCTTCGGGCCCTCTCATTCTCATCGCTGGTGATTCTTGTTACATTTCTTATATTTCCTCATCTGCGACGTTGCGATTGGAAAGCAGGGGTTTTAACTCCCTACGAATGTCTGTATATTTGTGCCCTAAACCCTGGTAGACCGTGTGAAGGTATACATCCTGAATAGTTTCTGTGCTGTATCTCACTTCAGTGTCAGCCTGTTTTGCAGCAAAGATGATTTTCTGTTTAAGACCCATTACTCGATACAAGAACTGTTGAGGCGTCTCATTCTCATTTTGTTTTGCACACATTAATTCCTGGAACAATTCTGTGCTATTTTTGTCTCCTAAATGCGACCGAAGAAACCCTTTGAGTTCCTCAACCGTTATGTCTTCTTTATTCATCAACATGTCCTTGAAACTGCCTGCTTTTATTATCCGTAGTGTCCCCCTGACTATGTCAGCATCACTGTAATTTTCTTTGATTCCATCTTCAATTTGTCTGCATACACTTGTGTATGTGATGTCAGATGTGTAATCACAAATTTGTCCTCCTTGTATCTTAAATTCGCGACGCTGGAGGTAGGAGAGGTCCCTGAGGGAGACAACCTTCTCTGTCAGTAACTGCATGGACTGTTCAGGGTTGTTGCTAAACTGTGCATTATCACTGCTGCGTGTTTGTTGTGATAGTCTGGTCAAAGGTTGTTGCAACGTCGAATTTTGTGTAGATGCTACACTAGACCCATTGTCAGCAACAGCTGTAGACGATGCGGTAGGAGCAGTGTCATCATTCTGTTGATGAACAGGTGTAGACGTAGTTTGAACATGCTCAACAGAGTCAACGATGTCTCTCAAGTTCAACAGTTCAGCCATACCTCTATCCTCTGAGTCTAGTAAGTCTGCACTGTACATGAACGCATTAATGTATTCAAAGCAGCCTTCTTGGTCTCCAGCATCTAGTTCAGTAATGTTCCCGTCTGGTACCGTAACAATGCTCTGGGCGATCTGAAATAGTTCACCAGCGGACAAGGTGAGAAGTTTTTTTCTGATGTTCCACACCACGCTCTTCCGTACTTTATCCGCCATGATGACCCTTTTCACGATCCCTCACGTCACCGTCACCAGCCAGCCAGGACGCGCTTCTCACACCGACTTTTCTGGATCACAGCCGCTGTATCCATACTCTGTTGGTCCCGAAGATCATAAGTTTACGGACGAGCCCCCAAGAATCTGTTGCAGACCCCGTTCAGAGGGCCAGCAGACAGATGTAAATACCTGTAAAAACAGGAAAGAATCAGGAGACACACAGATTGGCTGCTTGTTCCACAGTATCCTCGTGGTTATCTCTTTATTAAATGCATATTTTCCAAATGCTTTTAAAACAATAACATTTTCATTCTAAATGACCTATTAGCATGTCATCTTCGCAAAATATCTAACTTTCCCTGTGGAAAGTTGTGAATCCGTCTCACAGACTATACATCCTATTATATACAGTGTGCAGCGTGCTACAGCTATTCCTTTTCCTTCTGCACATAAGGGGATGTCATATCTGCCAAGACCTAGAACAATTCCTTTCTAATAACAAATAATAATGCATCTAAGATTTCTGTATATTGAGTACATTTAAATGTACATAACTGACTCTGCATCAGGAAATACTGCTTTTACTATTATTGCAGAGTAACTGGAGCCTTCACCCTCCTAGTGTTTACATTAAGGATATCTCTTATTGTCTCCCATCTGACTCTCTGCACAGTTAATACAGCTGTATATAACATGGATTCTTTATTTTATGTTTGGGAGTTACTTCCTGCTTTAGGCTTACCTGTAAAAACAGGAAAGAATCAGGAGACACACAGATTGGCTGCTTGTTCCACAGTATCCTCGTGGTTATGAGGGTAAGCAGGAACACATCACCAGTGCCACACCTATAATCTTCCCCAATCCTTCCTGAACATAAGATCCTGTGCGTCATAATAACAGTCCCCTGCTGCTGCTGCAGAGAGCTGCATTCTCATAGTGACTTGTTATAGGCACCATATACCACATAGAAAACATAAACACATACCTTTCAATGTCACCACTATACATGACAATTAGTTACTTTATATAATTGTGCACATACCTCGTATGTGTCACACATGGACACATTAACCTTATGGTTAAGTGCTGTAAGGAATGGACCAGCCTCCGGGCCTAATGCTTGTGTGGTAAGATTGGCCAGTTTAGCAACCAAGCGGAATAGAGCCACTTTACAGCGATCCACAGATATGGCGACGTTTGCTTTGCCCAGGAGCCATAGAATGCGTTGAGCATATTCTTGTGGTGTAGTTGTGCTGGCTGCCAATGGGGGGAAGTGGGTGTTTCTTTTGGCAGTTGGCTGTTGACAGTTGGTCGTCCATTGTGTCTGCAGTTGAGGCTGACTAGTGACGCAGCCACTTGCTGTTATAGGAACCCTATTGCTTAGTTGTTAATAAACCTATTAATGAAAACCCAAGGCGTCTCGTATTATCCAGAACATTCCAGCGGCGACGAGGCTGTTGGATCTGCATGATGGCGCTGATTGGCTCTCTGCATGATTTTAATCCAGACACTGACTCTTGGATCTTTTGAGTGGAAAGATTTGAACTGTATCTCAGGTAACAGGTAGCCGTGTTGCCTCACAGCGATTGGAGTGAAGGTGTACGACACACTCAGAGATCTCCTGTATCCAGAGAAACCTGCGAGCAAGCCGTTACTGCGGGGCCACTATCAGCCGCAGCCAATCGAAATCGCTGAAAGATGGAAGTTTTATAAAAGACATGAGGAGCCTGGAGAATGCGTCTCCTCCTTTGCTGCAGCTCTCAGGAGCTTAGCGAGTAGCTGTCAGTTTGGGGAGTATTTAGTCACAGCCCTCAGAGACCAGTTTGTGATGGGGTTACAGTGTGAAGCTATGATTAAGAGACTTCTTACCGAGAAAGTGCTGACCTTACACAAAGCTATGGATATCGCTGCCATCATGGAACAAGTCACCAAAGAAGCTGATGTTTTGCATAGGAAGCAAAAGACTGAGCAAGAGGCAGAAATATTCCATACAGATACCAGGGAGCGGTACAAGCAAGTTAAACAGTACATTTCCTTTCGTCAAAGGACGGCGCATGGAGAGCCCAAAAATGTATGTTATCGATGTGGGGTGACTTCGCATGAATCTCACTCATGTAGTTTCCGCAATGCCGTTTGTTATTCCTGTGGACATAAAGGGCATATTAAAAGGGTCTGTAAGAAAGGGACGGTGCATGAAGGGAAGCCACATAAATTGCTTCAGAAGAGAACATATCAAATCCAGCTCCAAGACTCCTCGGATGACTCAGACGGCCACATTCCCAAACAGTAAAACTTTATAAGATGGATTCAGCTTATTCAGCCATTTCTGTTCCAGTGAAGATTGAAAGGAAATATTTGACCATGGACCTGGACACAGGAGCGGCTGTTTCTGTGATTACTGAGCAAGACTGGCGGAGATTAAAAGTAAATGTTCCAGTGATTAAGACAGCGGTGCGTCTACAGACTTATTCAAAGGAAATATTAACCCCTCTGGGCAGTGTACATGTAAGATTGCAATTAAATGGACGCTCGGAAAAGCGGACGTTATATATTATGAAGTCTGGGGGTCCTCCACTATTTGGAAGAGAATGGATTCATAAATTGGGAATGCCAGACATAAAGTATAATGTTTGCCACGTCTTACAGACATTACCTGCGGTTTCAGCTTGGATACAGGACTTGCAGAGGAAGTTTGCCCCGGTTTTTGATGATACTTTGGGGAGTGTTAAGGGACAACAAATGTCCCTAAATATGAGGGAAAATGCGGTTCCAAAATTTTTTAAGGCACAGACTGTACCTTTTGCACTTAAAGCTGGTGTTGAAGCGGAATTGATGCGTCTAGAGAACCTTGGGATCATTTCCAGAGTGCGCTGCAGTGAATGGGCCTCCCCGATTGTGCCTGTGCGAAAAAAAGAATGGAGACATTGGGATATGTGGGGATTTCCGTATGGCCGTTAATTCTCAACTTGCTGTAGATAAATATCCACTTCCAAAGATTGAGGACATTTTTGCGACTTTGGCTGGGGGACAGCAGTTCACCAAGCTGGATCTCAAACATGCGTACCTGCAGTTACCAGTGCATCCAGAATCCAGGCCTTACCTCACCATCAATACTCATAAGGGGCTGTTCAAGTATAACAGAATGGGATTTGGGATAGCACCAGCAATTTGGCAGCGTACAATGGATGAATTGCTTGCTGGAGTGCCGGGGACACAATGTCTGCTGGATGACATGCTGATCACTGGCCGAACAGAGAGGGAGCACCGGCAGAATGTACAAGACGTGCTCCAGATACTAATGGATAATGGACTCAAAGTTAATATAGACAAATGTGAGTTCTTGAAAGATCACCTGGAATTTTGTGGTCACGTTATTGATAAAACTGGACTTCACACCACTGATGAGAAAGTGAAAGCACTGGTAGAGGCTCCATACCAAGGAATGTAACGCAGCTGCGCTCATATTTAGGGCTGTTGAACTTTTACAATAAATTTTTGCCCAATTTAGCCCATACCTTGTTTCCGCTGCATAGGCTTTTGGAAAAACAACAAAAATGGAAGTGGACAGAGCCCTGCTCGGCTGCTTTTAACCCCTTAACGCCGCAGGACGTACATTTACGCCCTGCATTAGGCGGGCTTTGACGCCGCAGGACGTAAATGTACGTCCTCGGCGTTTACAGCCCCCCTCCGGTAATACTTACCTCCTCCGGTTGCTCCCACGCTGCTCTGACTCCCGCGGAGTCAGATCAGTGTGATCCCTCCTCCGGCGCTGTGACGTCATCGCGCCGGTGGCGCGATGACGTCAGTTTCAGGCGTCCCCCCCCGCCGGAGCAGGGGAAGCGCCTGAAGGGGAGGGGGGGGATCCTTTGGATCCCTCTATCTCCCCATTGGCGGGGGTCCAGGCGGCTGTGGCCAGCATCGCTGGAAGGGACACAGCCTGACCTTTCCAGCGATGTATGGGGGGTTAACCCCTTAGCTGCCAGGTCGCGACCGGGCACTAATTTGTGCCCGATCGCGGCCTATTTCCGGTGGGGGCCGCCATCTTGGATGGCAGCCCCCACCTCTGGGTCCCCCCCTGGTCAACTGACTCATCGCGCCATGCGCGATGATGTTGGTTAACTGGGGAACCCCCTAGCTGCAAAGGGATTTCCTATGGAAATCCCTTGCAGGAGATAGGGGGGTTCTTTGAACCCCTTTATCTCCTGATCGGTGGCAGCTAGGGGGTCATGTCTGATATTGCTGGAAAGGCCAGAGCATGGCCTTTCCAATGATATCAAACATGACCATGTTATATGTAAAATAAAAGTGTAAAAAAAGTAAAAATAAAAATAAAAAAATAATAAATTAAATAATAAAAATATAATAAATATAATAATAAAAAAAAAATTGTTTTTTTTAATGCAGCACTATTGTTCACATTTCAATTATAATGTGAACAATGATGCTTCACTAATGAATTTTTTTGGGGGGGGGGTTTAGCTAAAATCACACAATTTCTCCCCGTTCTAATTTTTTTAACAAATCTACCCCATAGAATATGACCGCAGAGCCTCGGATAATAAAATTTAAAAAAAAAAACACTTTACACACTGTGGAAGATTGAAATTTTATTGAAAATTCACATTTTTTTACATTTTTTGTTATAGCATTTTGGCAGGGCATGACATATACATATAATAATGATATATTATTAATCTGCTGAGTCTGCCGGAAAGAACGATATATAATTTGTCTCGGTGGTATAATAATACGTGACGTAAAAATGGTCAAAATGAGTTCAGCAAACTTCTAATTCCGAAACAGCGCCGAAATTGTAAAATTACTCCCCTCCTTAAGGGGTTAAAGCTTCAAAGGGACTAATACGCAGCTCCAGAGTCTTGGTTCACTATGATTTGTCTAAACCACTGAGTATCGCCTGTGATGCTTCTCCTTATGGGCCGGGGGCTGTGCCGTCCCATTCCACGCCTGATGGTACAGATCCACCTGTGGTTTTTGCTTCTCGCTCCCTCACCCCAGCTGACCGCAATTATTCACAAATTGACAAGGAGGCTTTAGCGATAATCTGGCACTGAAGAAGTTTCACTTTTACAGTCATGGCCGAAATTGTTGGCACCCCAGACATTTTTCCAGAAAATCAAGTATTTCTCACAGAAAAGTATTGCAGTAAGACATGTTTTGCTATACACAGGTTTATTCCCTTTGTGTGTATTGGAGCAAAACAAAAAAAGGGAGGAAAAAAAGCAAATTGGACATAATGTCACACAAAACTCCAAAAATGGGCTGGACAAAATTCTTGGCACCCATATCTTAATATTTGGTTGCACACCCTTTGGAAAAAATAACTGAAATCAGTGGCTTCCTATAACCATCAATAAGCTTCTTACACCTCTCACCTGAGATTTTGGACCACTCTTCCTTTGCAAACTGCCCCAGGTCTCTCTTATTGGTAGGGCGCCTTTTCCCAACAGCAATTTTAAGATCTCTCCACAGGTGTTCAATGGGATTTAGATCTGGACTCATTGCTGGCCACTTCAGAACTCTCCAGCACTTTGTTGCCATCCATTTCTGGGTGCTTTTTTACCTTTTTTTTCTGGTCATTGTCCTGCTGGAAGACCCAAGATCTCGGACGCAAACCCAGCTTTCTGACACTGGGCTCTACAGTGCGACCCAAAATCCTTTGGTAATCCTCAGATTTCATGATGCCTTGCACACATTCAAGGCACCCGGTGCCAGAGGCAGCAAAAAAAACAAAAAACATCATTGAACCTCCGCCATATTTCACTGTAGGTACTGTCTTCTTTTCTTTGTAGGCCTCATTCCGTTTTCGGTAAACAGTAGAAGGATGTGCTTTACCAAAAAGCTCCATCTTGGTCTCATCTGTCCACAAGATGTTTTCCCAGAAGGATTTTGGCTTACTCAAGTACATTTTGGCAAACTGTAGTCTTGCTTTTTTATGTCTGTCAGCAGTGGGGTCCTCCTGGATCTCCTGCCATAGCGTTTCATTTCATTTAAATGTCGACGGATAGTTTGCGCTGACGCTGATGCTCCCTGAGCCTGCAGGACAGCTTGAATTTCTTTGGAACTTGTTTGGGGCTGCTTATCCACCATCCGGACTATCCTGCGTTGCAACCTTTCATCAATTTTTCTCTTCCGTCCACCCACAGAGAGATCAGCTACAGTGCCATGGGTTGCAAACTTCTTGATAATGTTGCGCACTGTGGACAAAGGCAAATCTAGATCTCTGGAGATGGACTTGTCACCTTGAGATTGTTGATATTAGGCTTGTGCACCGATTTTTTTTTCGGTTCGGTTCGTTCGGATTTTGTAAATTTTCGTTTCGACTCGTTTCGGCCGATTTTCGTTTCGGTTCGTTTCGCTTTGTTTTTCGTATCGACTTTTTTTTCGTGATTTCGGAAATTTTCGTGTTTTTCAGAACGTCTGTTCTCCTCATTTCAAAGTGTCTATTCGTTTTGACGTAAACTAATGTTTTTTCGGATACGATAATTATACAATACGATAATTCTGCCGATACGATAATTCTGCCATTGAGATTTCTCATGTTTTACAAGAAGGATACATTGAGATTTCTCATGTTTTACAAGAAGGATACATTGAGATTTCTCTGGTTTCCAGGAAGGATACATTGAGATTTCTCTGGTTTTCCAGGAAGGATACATTGAGATGGGAATGATACAAAATTTAATTACAGAATCAGCGATATAAATACGATGTCCGAAATTACTGAAATGCAACCAAAATCAGGAATGAAGCCGAAATCACGAATGGAACGAAAATGAATTTCGATTTTACACATTTCTAGTCCATTCGAAAATTCCGAAAAGTTTTCGTTTCGGCACGAAAATTTGTTTGGATCTGCCGTTTTTGGATCCGAACATTTTCAGAAAATCGGCCGAATCCGAATGCACGAATTGGGAAATTTCGTGAAAATTCCGAAACCCGAAACACCTATCCCTAGTTGATATTTTTCCACAATTTTGGTTCTCAAGTCCTCAGACAGTTCTCTTCTCCTCTTTCTGTTGTCCATGCTTGTTCCGCATAGAAGGCTTATCAATAAATTGCAATCTTTGAGCTTGGATTCCAATATTGTTGAATGGATTAGGCAGTGGCTGAGTGACAGACAACAGAGGGTTGTGGTAAATGGAGTTTATTCGGCGCAAGGTCTTGTTACCAGTGGGGTTTTATTAGTGATATTGCAGAAGGTATTAATGGAAAAGTATGTCTTTTTGCTGATGACACAAAGATTTGCAACAGGGTTGACGTTCCTGGAGGGATCAGTCAAATGACAAATGATTTAGGTAAACTAAAAAAATGGTGGGAGCTGTGGCAATTGAGTTTTAATGTGGATAAGTGCAAGATAATGCACCTGGGGCGTAAAAACCCAAGGGCTGTATATAGAATATTTGATACATCTGAGGGTTGGGATTTAGGGGTTATTATTTCAGAGGATCTAAGGGTAAGTAGTCAATGTAATAGAGCAGCAGGAAATGCTGGCAGAATGCTTGGAAATGCTGGCAGAATGCTTGGTTGTGTAGGGAGAGTATTAGCAGTATAGAAGGAAAAGGGAAGTGCTCATGCCACTGTACAGAGCACTGGTGAGACCTCACTTGGAGTACTGTGTGCGGTACTGGAGACCGTATCTCCAGAAGGATATAGACATCTTAGAGAGAGTTCAGAGAAGGGCTACTAAAATGGTATACGGCTTGAAGGAGAAAAGTTACCAGGAAAGGCTTAATGATCTTAACATGTACAGCTTGGAAAAAAGACGAGACAGAGGAGATATGATAGAAACATTTAAATACGTAAAGGGAATCCACAAGGTAGAGGAAGGGAGTATATTTAAAGGAAACAAAATAGCAAAACAAGAGGACATAGTCTTAGATTAGAGGGGCAAAGGTTTAAAAGTAACATCAGGAAGCATTATTTTACTGAGAGGGTGGTGGATACATGGAACAGTCTTCCAGTTGAAGTGGTTGAGGCCAAAACAGTAATTGAATTTAAGGAGGCATGGGATAGGCATAAGGCTATCCTAAACAAAAGATAAATCCAGGTAAAGTATTCATGTAATTGGGCAGACTAGATGGGCCGAAAGGTTCTTATCTGCCGACATTTTTCTATGTTTCTATGTTTCTATGTTTCTATGCTTAGTGTGGCACACACAGACACACAATGCAAAGACTAAGTGAACTTCTCTCCTTTTTATCTGCTTTCAGGTGTGATTTTTATATTGCCCACACCTGTTACTTGCCCCAGGTGAGTTTACAGGAGCATCACATGCTTGAAACAATCTTATTTATCCACAATTTTGAAAGGGTGCCAAGAATTTTGTCCAGCCC
The DNA here is from genome assembly GCA_009667805.1 of Leptobrachium leishanense. Lineage (NCBI taxonomy): Eukaryota > Metazoa > Chordata > Amphibia > Anura > Megophryidae > Leptobrachium > Leptobrachium leishanense. Next base: position 4,712,922 of record CM019067.1, on the reverse strand, counting down.
ATTTTTGGAGTTTTGTATGACATTATGTCCAATTTGCTTTTTTCCCTCCCTTTGTTTTGTTCCAATACACACAAAGGGAATAAACATGTGTTTTGCAATACTTTTCTGTGAGAAATACTTGATTTTCTGGAAAAATGTCTGGGGTGCCAACAATTTCGGCCATGGCTGTATATTTATGGCCGTTCTTTTACGCTGTTGACCAATCATAAGCCGCTATTGGCAATATTCAATCCTACAAAGAGTATTTCTCAGAGCACCGCCGCTCGTCTCCAAAGGTCTACCTTACTGCTGGGGCTTATCAGTATGAAATCCCATACAGGCCTCATGATAAACATACAAATGCAGATGCGTTTTCACTCCTTCCTCTTCCACTCTCCACCAATTATGTTCGGCATTCACCACCTTTCATTTACTTTAGCAAAACACTTACTGCTGTTGAAATCAAATCTTCCCCCAGTCTAAAGTCCCTTACTAACATACCTCAATAAGGAATGCACCTGTAAACATGTAACATAATGACTTTATTTCCTACATATTTATTTTTCTGTTAATCTGTATATTTGTTTTTATTATCTTGCATTTTATTACTTTGTATTTCTGTAACATTTCAATGTTCTCGAACCCAGGACATACTTGAAAACGAGAGAAATCTCAATGTATCCTTCCTGGTAAAATCCTTTATAAATAAATAAATAAATAGCCCAAGAGACCAGTAAGGATGCTGATCTTCAAGAAGTTTTGTCTTATGTACAACATGGTTGGCCATTTCAAACCTCTCCACATCTCCGACCTTTTCAGTCCAGGAATCTTGAGCTGTCAGTCAGAGGGATGCTTGCTATGGCGAGAGCGGGTAATTGTTCCTCCAGCCTTGCAGAAACCCACGTTACAAATTTTACATGAAGGGCATCCAGGAATAGTCCGGATGAAACAAAAAGCCAGGGGTCATGTATGGTGGCCAACTTTGGATGAGGATATAGGAAATTACGTTGCAGCCTGTTCAGGATGTGCCCAGGCTCAGAGATGCTATGTTAGAGGTGCAGTTCAGCCATGGTTTTGGCCTCTTAACCCATGGGAGAGAATTCATATGGACTTTGCAGGACCAGTGAATGGACAGATGTTCTTAGTAGTGGTGGATGCACATTCCAAGTGGCCTGAAGTAATATTACTGCCTCAGACTACAACTGATGCCCTGGAGAAGCTGTTTGCTACATTCGGATTGCCTAAGATACTAGTATCTGATAATGGGCCACAGTTATTAGCTCAGAAATGTCAAAGTTTCATTAAGGATCATGGTATTCAACATCTCTGTACAGCTCCGTATCATCCGGCTACCAATGGTCTAGCTGAAAGATTTGTCCAGACTCTGTTTCCAACCCCAACCATCCCAGATTGTGAGTTCCTACGGGAATAGGGCCCTCATCTCCTCCTGTACTGTTTGTCAAATGTTGTTCAATGTATTGTAACCCTGTCTATACTGTGCTTATTGTACAGCGCTGCGGAATATGCTGGCGCTTTATAAATAAAGAATAATAATAATATAATAATTTAAGGAGTACTGTGACAGACCGCAAAAGCTTATCTCAACAACTCCAACAATTCTTGTTGTAGCACAGGAACACAACTCACCCAACCACCGGCCAGCTACCAGCAGTTCTGATGTTTGGCAGACCACTCAGGACGAAGTTAGACTTATTGCAACCGGACAAGGAGGGTCAAATGGACATCTCACAGGAACAACGTCACGTACAGAAACGGCAGGAAAAGATGAAGCATGGAAAGAGTTCACGCACATACAATATAGGGGAATCGGCAGTTATTTCCAAGGTTTTGGGATTCCTCACCTATGAGGTTAGCACGTCCAATGGTCTGCACACCAAGAGACATTCAGCCCAGTTACGGCCCAGATCTGTTTTTGACAAACTGAATGACCAGGCTGAAGAGTCGACAGACACGGATATATGGATGGGGGTTTGGCGTGATAATGGAGATGTATTTTCACAAGAAGAAGAGGATTGTGCCCTTCCTAGAGAAGAAATAGATGGTGATCGTCTCAGTGAAGCAGATTCCACGTCACATGATCTGGCTGGAAATGTCAGTTTAGCTCGGAATCAAAGAGTCCGGCATCCTCCAGAACGCTGGCAAGCTCCAGACCCATTGAGGGATTTCCATCGGAGGAGTAAAAGCTTGCGGAACCACAGATACTATGTGAACCGAAAGCACAGATTACAGGATGGAAGTCAAGAGGGTCTGGAAGATACATTGACTTGTACTGGACATTTTTTTTGCTTTGTTTTGTTTTGTGTGGGGTTTTTTTTGTTCTTTTTCTTTTAAGAAAAGGGAGGAGGTGTGGTGTAGTTGCGCTGGCTGCCAATGGGGGGAAGTGGGTGTTTCTTTTGGCTGTTGGCTGTTGACAGTTGGTCATCCATTGTGTCTCCCAGTTGCTAATAAACCTATTAATGAAAACCCAAGGTGTCTCGTATTATCCAAAACACTACAATTCTTGTACCATATGATGGTCTAGTCCCATGGCTTTTGGTTAGGGCTTCATTGGAAAATACAAATATGAGCGACAGAGGAGCCGAGACATCTAATAGCTTGTCCTATGTTAAGCGTAGGCCCTGTTTAAGACCCTTGCAAGGATTGTTCCCAGATCTCCCCATAAATGGGATGACTAAGCGAATGGGTAAGAGTGAGGGCGTAGAGAGGGGCTCACCCATCCAACCTGGCGCTACAGTCGGCCTGCTGGCAGTGCCACCTTCAATACCATATTCAGACTGGTCAGACTGGTATTCGTCTAACAGCTCATAAGCAGCAGCAAGCGGGGACTCCTGTGAAGTGCGTTTCCTAAGCGGGCCTTTAGCGGCAAACTCGGATTGACCTTTCCAGGGTTGTTTGCGTGAGAAGGAGGCCTTGACGGAGTGATCGGAGTGGGGTCCTTAGAGGGTGCTGGGGGAGGTGCCGTGGACAGTGGAGAAGGTCTGGCGTAAGTGGAGCCGGGGTCAGAGCTGTGGGCAGCGTGTCAGTAACGGCCTGCAGTAACCAGGACCAGAACACCTCAGAGATGGGAGTAGGAGGAGGCAGAGCCAAGGCAAGGCCGCTAGTACGAGAGGCATCACCCGGAGATCAGTGGAGGCAGCAGAGAAAACGGGGCTCACCTGTGTGTGGCGGGGGTCACCCGGTAGTTACCGGTCACGGGGTCACCCGGTAGTGACCGGTCACGGGGGTCACCCGGCGGTAAGCAGTCATGGGGGGGTCACCCAGGACCAAAGCAGGGAAAATAGTGCCAAAGTGGTGGGGTTCAACCCCCTGGCATGAAGAGGTTGTGAAATTTCTACCTACGGAGCACGTGTAGCATGATGGGAGGGATGGGGGACACCTGGTATGTGTTTACATGAGGTCACCCTGTATTATGTGTTTGCAGGGGGTCACCCTCTGTGTTTTCAGGGGGTCATCTTGTATGTGTTTGCAGGGGGTCACCCAGGTGACACGCTTGTAGCGCTGTATTAAGGAAGTCACTCGGAGAGGCAGTAGTGCGGGGCTCACCCGCGAGTAAATGTGCAAGGGTGTGGTGAGGCAGCAGGTCAGCTTGCACTGCGGTCAGCGTGTTTCAGAGTCGGCACAGGGAGATGATGTACTTTGCGCCACAAGATGGCGGTGATCTCGTGAAGAGACAGCAAATGGGCGCCGCCCTCGTGAATGCCAATGCGGTAGCGGGGCTGGCCTCGCAAAATGTGGAGGGAAAACAACAGGCCCAAAACAGGCCAGGGGGCCACAAAACCGCTGACACTCACTGTGGAGAAAAAGAACTCTAGTGCGTGCAGGAGGGATAGTGCCCAGGCAGCAGGAACAAACAAAAAGTCAATTAAACACCAAAACACAAGTAAATAACAGGGAAAAAAAGACAAGTAATTCCTCACAGAAATAGTAAATAAAGCAAAAAAAAATCCTGACAACTAGGAGCAGAGTTTGGACACAACACACCGGGAGGTCAGCAGCAAAAAAAAGAGGGCTTGGGAGGGGCTTGCTGTCCTTCTATGGGCGTGATGTTTGAACTGATTGGTTCTCTTGTTCCAATGTTAACTCTTACATTGCTGCTGGAGGTTTAGTAAAAAAAAAAAAAAGGAATGAAAATATTCGCCTCCAGTCTTTCTTAAAATTCAGATTATCCTAACACCAGGGCTGGAATAATCCACAATTGATATATATATTTTTTCATGCTTTATTTATAATTATGCACATCACAAATGAATAAATTAAAGCCAGAGAAACTAAGGCCGCACAGGACCAGGCCAGATATAAAAAACATTAGCAAGGAAGTCAAAGCAGTAACAGAGTATGGTGCAATACAACGAGGGCCATATGCAAGTTCAATCAACATAAATTATGACATCTAGAATTGTAAGCGGTCACAGAACCTAAAAAAAGGAGTGGGGAAAGGGGGAGAGTGGGAGAAGGAAAGAAGTAAGGCGGAAAGGAGAGGAAAAGGGAGAAAAAAAAAGGCTCTGATTTAACAGAGAGGATGGGAAAGGCAGCACAAGAAAGGTGGTACTCAGCAGCGCTCCCCTGAGACCCCACAGGGAAAGAGAGGGCCACAGAGGGAACCATAGGGCAAAGGTCACCGAAGAGCCAATGGGACAGTGAGAGCCTAGGTGACTATCCCATGGCTCACCCTCGGCAAAACCGTGCCTCGAAACACAAAAAAAAAAGGGGGGGAGATGGATAAGATAGTGTGGGAGGTAGCGGGAGAGGAGGATGTGGGGCGAAGTATGAGGGGGTGGGGGGGAGGGAGGCCTGAAGTCATCACACATCGGATCAGAAGAAAACCAGGATCAGTTAGTGACCGATATCGGTCTAAGGGGAGTGGGGATCAGACAAGTCCCAGAGATTAGTCTGGGTCGTAAGGTTGCTCTGCCGAGGGCGACCGCGGCTGATCTCTGGTCGCAGTGTCCAGATAGCATGGAAGGCCCAAAGCTGACAGGTGAGTCCGCGCCTCCTCCAGCGTCGAGGCTACCAAAACGTCAGTGCCATGATGAATGAGCAAGGAGCCCGACACCCCCCAATGGTAACAGACCTCATGGGCTCGAAGCGTGGTCGTAATCGGTTTAAATTGTTGTGCGCTACTAGGGCAAGAAACGGGAGATCGCAGAATACTGTGACATCCATTCCTTCAAATTGAATCTGGGCGGGGTCTGATCGTCACACCTAGAAAATGTTCGCGCACTAGGACATCTCTCAGCACCACGATGACGTCCTTCGTGGCAGTCTGAGGGGCCGTCACCGCCTTGCGGACTCTGAGCGCCGATATCACTGGGTCAGGGGCACCGACAGGGAGCGCGAGGACGGATTTCACCATCCGGTTGGCCAGAGGCAGCAGGTCAGGAGCCGGGATAGTGTCCGAAATGCCCCTGAATTTTAGATTCCGTCTCCTATGTCGGGCCTCCATGGCCAGCAAGGCAGTTTGTAAGCCAGCGACCTGGGCCTGAAGCGCCCGAACCTGGGAAGAGGCCTCGTCTTGTGTGACCGCTAAGGTACAGTTCCGGGAGTCAAGGTCCACCACCTCTGTGCGGAGGGAAGAGAGGTCGGATCGCACCTCCGCTATCTCCGATGCCCACGAGGAGCGGGCGTCCGCTAGAAAGGCACGTATGTCACGTTTCGTTGCCAGATGATCCTCCGAGTCCTGCAGAGTCAGTTGTGGGGCTTGTGGAGGGTCAGCGGGGCCGTTCCAGTCTTCTTCTTACCCATTGCTGGAATCGCGGAGGAAGAAGGGGCACGAGGCAGCTAAGTTTCACAATTGATATTGAACCTCCCTGGCGGTCTAATTTTTCAAAATTTTGTGTCTAAAAGCGTTTAAACTTTTATGGAAAGGAAATGTGTTGTTTTATTTTGGTAAGCCTGTATTCTGTAGGAATAACTCACTGAAATCTGTGAAAGCAAGAGTCTAGTAAACACACGGAGTCAGAGAAGGTTTGAAACACTAAATAATAATTTATTATCCCAAAAATAATTATCCAAAATAATGGAAATAAATTATATTCAGTAATATAATCAAACCAAAAATATGCCTCTATCCTCTGGGTGCTGGGATTCCTGTGCAGACGTACACTCCTTTGCCAAAGTAATACAGGACATGGGGGTACCAAAAAAAGACAATTTATTCAAAGCAGCTGTACAGAAATAAAAGGTAAATAAAAAATCCCAACGCTAGCTTCTAACCCTAATTCCCAACGCTAGTTTCTAACCTAATTCCCAACGCTAGCTTCTAACCCTAATTCCCAACGCTAGCTTCTAACCTAATTCCCACGCTAGCTTCTAACCCTAATTCCCAACGCTAGCTTCTAACCCTAATTCCCAACGCTAGCTTCTAACCCTAATTCCCAACGCTAGCTTCTAACCTAATTCCCAACGCTATCTTCTAACCCTAATTCCCAACGCTAGCTTCTAACCCTAATTCCAATGCTAGCTTCTAACCCTAATTCCCAACGCTAGCTTCTAACCCTAATTCCAACGCTAGTTTCTAACCCTAATTCCCAATGCTAGCTTCTACCCTAATTCCCAATGCTAGCTCTAAACCTAATTCCCAACGCTAGTTTCTAACCCTAATTCCTAAAACTAGCTTCTAACCCTAATTCCCAACGCTAGCTTCTAACCCTAATTCCCAACGCTATCTTCTAACCCTAATTCCTAAAACTAGCTTCTAACCCTAATTCCCAACGCTATCTTCTAACCCTAATTCCTAAAACTAGCTTCTAACCTAATTCCTAATGCTGGCTTCTCACCCTAAAGGCTAATTCCAACGCTAGCTTCAAACCATAATTCCCAACGCTAATTTCTAAGCCTAATTCCCAACGCTAACTTCTAACCCTAATTCCTAACGCTGGCTTCTAACCCTAATTTCTAAAACTAGCTTCTAACCCTAAATGCTAGCATCAAACCGTAATTCCAGACTCTAGCTTCTAACCCTAATTCCTAATGCTGGCTTCTAACCCTAATTCCCAACGCTAGCTTCAAACCGTAATTCCCAACGCTAATTTCTAAGCCTAATTCCCAACGCTAGCTTCTAACCCTAATTCCCAACGCTAGCTTCTAAGCCTAATTCCCAACCCTAGATTCTAACCCTAATTCCCAACGCTAGTTTCTAACCCTATTTCCCAAAGCTAGCTTCTAACCCTAATTCCCAATGCTATCTTCTAATCCTAATTCCCAAAGATAGCTTCTAACCCTATTTCCCAAAGATAGCTTCTAATCCTAATTTCCAACGCTAGCTTCTAACCCTATTTCCCAACGTTAGCTTCTAACCCTATTTCCCAAAGCTAGCTTCTAACCCTAATTCCCAATGCTAGTTTCTAATCCTAATTCCCAATGCTAGTTTCTAATCCTAATTCCCAACGCTAGCTTCTAACCCTATTTCCCAAAGATAGCTTCTAACCCTAATTCCCAATGCTAGTTTCTAATCCTAATTCCCAACGCTAGCTTCTAACCCTATTTCCCAAAGCTAGCTTCTAACCCTAATTCCCAACGCTAGCTTCTAACCCTAATTCCCAACGCTAGCTTCTAACCCTAATTCCCGACGCTAGCTTCAAACCCTAATTTCTAAAACTAGCTTCTAACCCTAAATGCTAGCTTCTAACCCTAATTCCCAATGCTATCTTCTAACCCTAATTCCCAATGCTAGCTTCTAATCCTAATTCCCAACGCTAGCTTCTAACCCTATTTCCCAAAGCTATCTTCTAACCCTAATTCCCAACGCTAGCTTCTAACCCTATTTCCCAACGTTAGCTTCTAACCCTAACTCCTAACGCTAGCTTCTAACCCTAATTCCCAACGCTAGTTTCTAACCCTAATTCCCAACGCTAGCTTCTAACCCTAATTCCCAACGCTAGCTTCTAACCCTAATTCCCAACGCTAGCTTCTAACCCTAATTCCCAACGCTAGCTTCTAACCCTAATTCCCAACGCTAGCTTCTAACCCTAATTCCCAACGCTAGCTTCTAACCCTAATTCCCAACGCTAGCTTCTAACCCTAATTCTCAACGCTAGCTTCTAAACCTAATTCCCAACGCTAGTTTCTAACCCTAATTCCCAATGCTAGCTTCTAACCCTAATTCCCAACGCTAGCTTCTAACCCTAATTCCCAATGCTAGTTTCTAACCCTAATTCCCAATACTAGCTTCTAAACCTAATTCCCAACGCTAGTTTCTAACCCTAACTCCCAACGCTAGCTTCAAACCCTAATTCCCAACGCTAGCTTCTAAACCTAATTCCCAACGCTAGTTTCTAACCCTAACTCCCAACGCTAGCTTCAAACCCTAATTCCCAACGCTAGCTTCTAAACCTAATTCCCAACGCTAGTTTCTAACCCTAACTCCCAACGCTAGCTTCTAACCCTAATTCCCAACGCTAGCTTCTAACCCTAATTCCCAACGCTAGCTTCTAACCCTAATTCCTAACGCTGGCTTCTAACCCTAATTCCCAACGCTAGCTTCTCTTACCCTAATTCCCAATGCTAGCTTCAAACCCTAATTCCCAACGCTAGCTTCTAAACCTAATTCCCAACGCTAGCTTCTAACCCTAATTCCCAACGCTAGCTTCTAACCCTAATTCCCAACACTGGCTTCTAACCCTAATTCCCAACGCTAGCTTCTAACCCTAATTCCCAACGCTGGCTTCTAACCATAATTATTAACGCTATCTTCTAACCCTAATTCCCAACGCTAGCTTCTAACCCTAATTCCTAACGCTGGCTTCTAACCCTAATTTCTAAAACTAGCTTCTAACCCTAAATGCTAGCTCAAACCGTAATTCCCAACGCTATCTTCTAACCCTAATTCCTAAAACTAGCTTCTAACCCTAATTCCCAACGCTATCTTCTAACCCTAATTCCTAAAACTAGCTTCTAACCCTAATTCCTAATGCTGGCTTCTCACCTTAAAGGCTAATTCCCAACGCTAGCTTCAAACCATAATTCCCAACGCTAATTTCTAAGCCTAATTCCCAACGCTAGCTTCAAACCCTAATTCCTAACGCAAGCTTCTAACCCTAATTCCCAACGCTAGCTTCAAACCATAATTCCCAACGCTAATTTCTAAGCCTAATTCCCAACGCTAGCTTCAAACCCTAATTCCCAACGCTAGCTTCTAACCCTATTTCCCAAAGCTAGCTTCTAACCCTAATCCCCAACGCTGGCTTCTAACCATAATTATTAACGCTAGCTTCTAACCCTAACTCCTAACGTTAGCTTCTAACCCTAACTCCCAACACTAGCTTCTAACCCTAATTCCCGACGCTAGCTTCAAACCCTAATTCCCAACGCTAGCTTCAAACCCTAATTCCCAACGCTAGCTTCTAACCCTATTTCCCAAAGCTAGCTTCTAACCCTAATCCCCAACGCTGGCTTCTAACCATAATTATTAACGCTAGCTTCTAACCCTAACTCCTAACGTTAGCTTCTAACCCTAACTCCCAACACTAGCTTCTAACCCTAATTCCCGACGCTAGCTTCAAACCCTAATTCCCAACGCTAGCTTCAAACCCTAATTCTTAACGCTAGCTTCTAACCCTAATTCTTAACGCTATCTTCAAACCCTAATTCCTAACGCTGGCTTCTAACCCTAATTTCTAAAACTAGCTTCTCACCCTAAAGGCTAGCTTCAAACCGTAATTCCCAACGCTAAATTCTAAGCCTAATTCCCAACGCTGTCTTCTTTTTGTGATTTATTTCTTTATTTTTGAAAGTAACAAAGACAAATAGGGTTTATGAAAAGATAAAACATGGCCTCGCAGGGCCACAATCAAACACCATATGCGCACAGTAGTGGATAAAAGGAGCCAGGATTACAACTTAGCAAACAGAAATAAAGCGGTAAAGGAGCAAAACAACCAAAGTAGTCTCTGCAAATGACCCAGACAAGGGGGGTGTGCTCTTTCAATAGGTAGTTTCTCAAAAAAGGCTCAAAGGGTACCCAAAAAATTTCTAACAAACTAGGGGGAAAAAACATGTCAGTTAAAGGGCGCAAAAAATAGCTAACAACTAGGGGAAAAAAACATGTCAGTTAAAGGGCGCAAAAAATAACAAGAAATACAGGAATAAGGACCGCACATAGAGGGGGGGGGGAAGTCCGTTCAGCCCGGATCAGATGCTCCAGAACGGTCACCAGGACATAGCTCGGTAGCGCAGTAAGCGCCACACCTCTTCGGGAGAGGTTACTGTGTGAGTCAAGTTTTCATGAGAGATGGTCATGGAACCTGCCACCCCCCATCGGTAACGGATCCCACCAACGCGCATAAAAGAGGCCACCTCCCGAAAGCGTCTCCGGGCCAGTAATGTCACAAAGGGCAAGTCATTAAAAAGTTGTAGGGTGAGGTTTTCAAAAATCAAGGTCGCCCGGGCAGGAGGGGAGGACATGAGGCGCCGCTTGCCAGCCTCTGTGCCAGCAACGGCCAAAACATCGCGAGGGGCATCCACAGGGGCCGTAGCGGCCTTCCTAAGACGGGTGACAGAACAAAAAATGGGGGAGGCCTCGGGAGGGGAGCCCAGCACATGAAGCGCAAGTCTGTTCACGTAGGCCAGCAGAGCATCCGGAGAGACCGTTTCCTGTACTCCACGGATCCGAACATTACGCCGACGGTGGCGCGCTTCAGCAGCCTCCACTGCGCCAGTGAGTAAGTCCACCTGAGTTTGCAGAGTGTCCACCGAGGACCGAGAAGGGCCTGTGCCAACGCAGTATCTTCCGCCCGCGACTCGACCGCCTCCAGGCGAGTCTGAACCGCCGACACCTCGGCCCGCATTGCGGAAAAATCGGCGGCGCCAAATTGCCCGCATTTCTCCCAACATGTCCTCCATCATGCGGCGAATGTCACCTTTTGTAGAGGGGAGAAGGCTGTCCTCACCATCCCGCCCAGGTCGAGTCCGCCGAGCAACCGAAAACCCATGCGCAGCTAGCCTCCCCTCCAGAGCAGGGCCAGCCGTCTTCTTCCCCGACTGTCTCGTTGTCCTAGAGGACCCCAGGGAGGCAGATTCATCTTCCGACAAGGAGAGGCCGTCCTCCTCCGAGGAACCCATCGCTGGGGTTGGGAACTCCAGGGGGTCGCCCTGGCGGCGTCGCCGGTCTGTGCCCAGGGATTCCCTTATGTCCTGCTGCCTGGACCCCTCCGGCAGGCCAAGCCTCTTCCCGACTTCTTCCCCATCGCCAGTCTGGCAGCAAAACTGCACGTGCAGCCGGGAGCAGGCGTAGACGCCGGATGTCAGGCTCGAAGATGGCTTCTGCGTGAAGGCCGCAATGGTAGGCCGCGGGCACGAAACCTCACTCACAGGTGCCGGAGAAACTGTAGAACCCGCCGGGTGTAGATGGGTAGTGCTAGAGAAATGTCTCCCAACTGCCAGGTTAAAGTCACTGAGGGTAAATTACAAAAATCCACAAATTCAGCCGAAGCAGACAGAGAGCACTCCAAAGTGCGACTTCACCCACCGGCAGTCAGCTCCGCCCCCCCCCAACGCTAGTTTCTAAGCCTAATTCCTAACGCTAGCTTCAACCCCTAATTCCCAACGCTATCTTCTAACCCTAATTCCTAACTGTCATGGAGCTGATGTAACGCTCCACACTTCAAACCCCAAGAGACTTTATGTTCATTTATATTGTGTGTTTTTAAATATATTTTACATCGTTTGGTTTTAGTTTAATTTAGTTTTAGTGTAAAATGACATAGCTTTGGTTTTTTAAATACTTATATTCCTGTAGGTAAATGTGTTTTTGTGTGTACAGTAAACAAGCTTTACTGCTGTGTAATTTATGCACCAGGGCTTTTCCCATTATCTGGCTTCATGTTTAATTCAAGGGATCTGTGATAGTGGTTGTGTTTAATCTGATGTGTTAGAACAATGGATTATACAAATGGTGTGTGATCTGAAGGCTAAAGAATGTAAAGAATGTTTATTGTAAATAACTGACATAATGTAATTAGTATATTGGTAGGACGAGGTGTGTCATTTATGCAAATTATGACTGTTGGACTTCAGCATAAATGGTGGCGTTTTGTTCATTAGAAGTCAGAGAACTCTCAGAGCTCAGAGAGAGAGAATCCTGTTTTAAAGCATACAGCCGCGCCTGGTGTTTTTATTTCAGCGACGCTACACTATACACTATCACCCTCAGAAGGTACCGAGCCGCCTTCTGGAAATTCCTAACGACTCCAGGGCAGAGGAACAGAAGCAGGCAGGTCAAGCTGCTCGAGGCACTGAGGACAGCGCTCCCAGTAGCCGGGTTGACCGCAGCGAAGGGGTGTCTGGAGAGTCAGGACAGACGGAAGAGAACGGTGTCCATCACACTAACGCTAGCTTCTAACCCTAATTCCTAATGCTACTTTCTAACCCTAATTCCTAATGGGAGTTTCTAAGACTAATTCCTGACTCTAGCTCCTAACCCTAATTCCTAACGCTAGTTTCTAAACCTAATTCACAACGCTAGCTTCTAACCCTAATTCCTAATGCTGGCTTCTAACCCTAATTCCTAAAACTAGCTTCTCACCCTAAAGGCTATCTTCAAACTGTAATTCCCAACGCTAAATTCTAAGCCTAATTCCCAATGCTAGCTTCACACCCTAATTCCCAATGCTAGTTTCTAATCCTAATTCACAACGCTAGCTTCTAACCCTAATTCACAACGCTAGCTTCTAACCCTAATTCCTAACGGTATCTTCTAAAACTAATTCCCAACGCTAGCTTCAAACCCTAATCCCTAATGCTAGCTTCACACCCTAATTTCCAACTATGACGGAATGGGTGTATCCGCCCGCGGTCCTGCTCTATCTGACCCCCTCGTTGGTGTTGCCAAGCCCGACTACCGAGTGGCACGGCACCCGGCGTCTCGAGCGGCTTGGGTAGAGGACTACGTGGCGGTGGAGATCTGTAGAGTAGATGGGGCACCCACGGTGGAAATCCGCCCGACTACCGAGTGGCACGGCACTCGGCGTCTCGAGCAGCGGATCTACTGACCATTGAAGGGCTGGAGACGGTCTGCGTGGTGAACCGCGGTTCGGTAGAGTCTCCTTGCAGATGCAGGCACGGCGCTCAGCCGAGGACCCGATTCGGGGTGGTTGCGGTATCCCAAGATACCGATTCAAGGTGGCGCAACGGCGCGGCGAATCGATGTTCTGCTGCGGAGTTAGAGTGACCCGTTCCTGGGTGGTGGTGATATGTAGCCGACGTGAAATGACAACACCAGGCAGAGCTGTATGTTTCAAACACTCAGATGAACTGAAACTTTTAATCACACGCCACTATTTATGCTGAAGTATAACAGTCACAATTTGCATACCCATACTAATGAGTTAGGTCAGGTATTTACAATCAACATTCTTCACATTCTCTTAGCCTTCAGCGCACACAACATTTGTACACCATTGTTCCAGCCCATCAGATTAAACACACACTATCAGAGATCCCTTAAATTAAACATGTAGCTAGATAATGGGGAAAATCCCTGACACATAAATTACACAGCAGCAAAACTTGTTTACTGGCTACAGAAAACACATTTACCTACAGGAATATAAGTATGTTTTAAAACCAAAGCTATGTCATTTCACTAAACTAAATTAAACTAAAACCAAACGATGTAAAGTATATTTAAAATCACACAGGGTACATCTTAATACAGCACATCAAGAAAAACCACATCTAGCAAGGAAAATAAACTGTTCATACATTGAAACGCACACTGCAAACGTTCAAAGGAAAACAAGGTCCTTTTAAAAATGGCTTGGATTTGAGTCCTGGGTCTCGCTGCGCCGAGCCCCTATGTCCCTTCCGTGACACTCTTCCCCCTTTCCAAAGTCCGACGAGCCCGTTGGACCCACACGGGTCGTATAGGGGGAGTCGGTGCAGTCTCTGCGGCCCATAGTCCGTGGGCAAGAGGCGAGCCGCCAGGCTTCTCCAGTGGTGCTCGCGGCCGTGCCTGGCAGGTTGTAAGTCCTTCGGGGTACCCCTCCGGAATAAGTGTCCCGTGGTTGGGGAGAGGTACCACCTGTGCCGTCTCCAGTAGTACCGTGCACCCGGGAAAAACGGGTGCCAAGTGCACGCGCCCCGAGTGTCCTGGTCAGCCGTTGGGGAAAACAGTGGCTGCATGGGGCCTCCGGGCCAAAGGGTTGTTGAGATGGGCAGAGGGGGACCAGGCTCTGCCCCATTGCCAGCGCGTCGGCTGGGTGGTTCAAGGTCGAGAAAGGGTCCCCGGCAGGAGAATGGCGTCCTCCAGCTCCGGTGGGGTCCGTGGCTGCGGGATAAGTAGCCTGAGGGTACCCCCCTTCTGCTCCTCGGGGCAGATGGTGGAGGATGGGCAGAGGCCAGCGGCCCTCTCTCCCGTTGCCAGCTCTTCTGCTGGGGTGGGCACAGGAACAACGTCCAGGGGGTCAGATGGGGTCAACGGCTGCGGGCTAAGCAGCTCGGGTAAATTCTGCTGTTCCTCAGGGCAGACGACGGAGAGTGGGCAGAGGCCAGCGGCACTCTGCCCCGTTGCCAGCTCTTCTGCTGGGGAAGTGGGCGCAGAAATGACATCCCGGGTGTCAGGTGGGGTCAACGGCTGTGAGACAAGCAGCTCGGGTAAACTCGCCTGCTCCTCAGGGCAGACGACGGAGGGTGGACAGAGGCCAGATGCACTCTGCCCCGTTGCCAGCTCTTCTGCTGGGAGGTGGGTACCGGAACAAAGTCCAGGGGTTGGATGGGGTAAACGGCTGCGAGATCGGCAGCGCGGGGTTATCCCCTTTCTGCTCCTCGGGGCAGCTGGGAAAAGGTGGGCAGAGGCCAGCGGCACTCTGCCCCATGGCCAGCTCTTCGGCTGGGTGGGGGTCTCCTTGCGGAAGGGTGGCTTCTTCCATCTCCAGGGCGGTCAATGGCTGCGAGCAACCCAGCCTGGGGGAACCATCTGTCTGCTCCTCCTGGCAGACTGTGGGCAGTGGGCAGAGGCCAGCGGCGCTCTGCCCTGTGGCCAGCTCTTCGGCTGGGTGGGGAATAACTTTCTCTGCTGCTGAGGGTGGGCAGAGGCCAGCGGCGCTCTGCCCCGTTGCCAGCTCTTCCGCTGGGCCCGCGGGCACGGACACCGTGTCTTCTGCTGGGGCCCCAACGGGGACCCATGGGAGCATCTCGGCCTCCCATACTTCCAAGTCCTGTGGACTGTCGGTTCCTTCCGCCGACCTGTTCCAGTACATGGGACTCAAACCCGACTGCGGAACGCTGTCCAACAATCTCCTGTAGGCCTTCTCGAGCTCCCACTCTCGCTCTGCTAGGAACTCCAGTTCCTCGAACTCCGAGTCCCTGCTGTCGTACGGGAGCTCCTGTTCCCGTCGCTCCAGTATCTCCTCCGACCGCTCTTCTGTCTCTTCTCCGAACCCAGGGTCTGTGGCCATGCTCTCGTAGAGCAGCCCCGTGCCACCATAGCGGGGCCCTGCGGTGGAGGCGCCGTCAATGGTGCGGGGTATCAGGGGGCCGGCTAGCCACCGGAGCGCGCGGTACGCGGCGTCCAGTGCAATCTCGCTGCACCAGGTACTGGAGCTCTGCCTCCCACTCCTCCGGGGCCCGATCTTGCAGGAACGCTGCTCGAGCGTCATACTGCACCCGGTGGATGACAGCGTCGGAGGGAACATAGACGTCATGGTAGTCCCTCTCATGGTACAGGGCCTCGTACCAAAGTTCCTGGCGGATCTCGTCTCGCCACTCGTACCCGGTGGGCTCCACTGTGGACCCATGGTACCGGACCAGGCCCTCCTGCAGCCTTCTCGGGAATTCCGCCCTCGAGTCCGCGAGGGTGCTGAAACAGTGGCACTGCCACTCGCTGGGGGGTGTGGCGTCCTCGGATGCAGCTCCAGACGAGCTGTAAGTCTCCATCCAAGGGTCGCTGGGATGTGCGATGTCCCCATACAGGCTCCAGGTGAGCTGTAAGTCCCGAAAGGGTGATCACTGGGGGGTGCAGATTCCCGGGGTGAAGCTCCAGTCGAGCTGTAAACCTCGACCCAGGGTTCTACGGGTTTGGGGACGGGGTTA
The DNA here is from genome assembly GCA_009667805.1 of Leptobrachium leishanense. Lineage (NCBI taxonomy): Eukaryota > Metazoa > Chordata > Amphibia > Anura > Megophryidae > Leptobrachium > Leptobrachium leishanense. The sequence continues at coordinate 4,696,896 of CM019067.1, read as the reverse complement.
GACAGTTCATCATCCTCATACAGAGCGCCGCCATCCGCAACTCGTGCTGACGGTCCTTCTCCTCATACACTTTGAGGTCCACCACTAGTCGGCTCACCATGTCCTCGGAGGGTGAGGCCGAATATTTCAATTAGGGACCGAGCTCTCCGCCGAAGGGGTTCATCAGGGTCCTGAGTCAGGGTTGGGGTGCTCACCCTTTTCTGATCCATCTTGGTCAGCTCCTTCATTAGGGTTTTCCTATTTTTGTTGCCAGGAGTTCCTCCCTGATTCTCCAGCATGCCGCGCAGGGTGTCCCTGTTGTAATGGCTGTACACCGCCATGGTGTAGGTCTCCTTGCTGGGGGGTTGCAGAGAGCGATCCCACCGCTGCCACCAGTATGACGGAATGGGCGTATCCGCCTGCGGTCCTGCTCTATCTGACCCCCTCGTTGGTGTTGCCAAGCCCGACTACCGAGTGGCACGGCACCCGGCGTCTCGAGCGGCTTGGGTAGAGGACTACGTGGCGGTGGAGATCTGTAGAGTAGATGGGGCACCCACGGTGGAAATCCGCCCGACTACCGAGTGGCACGGCACTCGGCGTCTCGAGCAGCGGATCTACTGACCATTGAAGGGCTGGAGACGGTCTGCGTGGTGAACCGCGGTTCGGTAGAGTCTCCTTGCAGATGCAGGCACGGCGCTCAGCCGAGGACCCGATTCGGGGTGGTTGCGGTATCCAAGATACCGATTCAAGGTGGCGCAACGGCGCGGCGAATCGATGTTCTGCTGCGGAGTTAGAGTGACCCGTTCCTGGGTGGTGGTGATATGTAGCCGACGTGAAATGACAACACCAGGCAGAGCTGTATGTTTCAAACACTCAGATGAACTGAACTCTTTTAATCACACGCCACTATTTATGCTGAAGTATAACAGTCACAATTTGCATACCCATACTAATGAGTTAGGTCAGGTATTTACAATCAACATTCTTCACATTCTCTTAGCCTTCAGCGCACACAACATTTGTACATCCATTGTTCCAGCCCATCAGATTAAACACACACTATCAGAGATCCCTTAAATTAAACATGTAGCTAGATAATGGGGAAAATCCCTGACGCATAAATTACACAGCAGCAAAACTTATTTACTAGCTACAGAAACACACATTTACCTACAGGAATATAAGCATGTTTTAAAACCAAAGCTATGTCATTTCACTAAACTAAATTAAACTAAAACCAAACGATGTAAAGTATATTTAAAATCACACAGGGTACATCTTAATACAGCACATCAAGTAAAACCACATCTAGCAAGGAAAATAAACTGTTCATACATTGAAACGCACACTGCAAACGTTCAAAGGAAAACAAGGTCCTTTTAAAAATGTCTTGGATTTGAGTCCTGGGTCTCGCTGCGCCGAGCCCCTATGTCCCTTCCGTGACACCAACGCTATCTTCTAAACCTAATTCCTAACGCTAGCTTCAAACCCTAATTCCCAACGCTAGTTTCTAAGCCTAATTCCCAACGCGCTAGCTTCTAACCCTAATTCCCAACGCTAGCTTCAAACCCCAATTCCCGACGCTATCTTCTAACCCTAATCCCGGCGCTAGCTTCTAACCCTAATTCTTAACGCTGACTTCTAACCCTAATTCCTAATGGTAGTTTCTAAGCCTAATTCCCGACTCTAGCTCCTTACCCTAATTCCCAACGCTAACTTCAAACCCTAATTCCCAACGCTAGTTTCTAACCCTAATTCCCAACGCTAACTTCAAACCCTAATTCCCAACGCTAACTTCTAACCCTAATTCCTAACACTGGCTTCTAACCCTAATTCCTAAAACTAGCTTCTTATCTAGGGATGAGCCGAACACCCCCCGAGTTCGGTTCGGAGCCGAACCCGAACTTTCCAAATGTTCGAATCCGAATCCGAACCCGAACTCAATACAAATCAATGGGGCTGAAAATTCGGTTTTTAGAGTGCCCTCCAAGAGGGCATATATGCTAGATATTTGCCATAAAAGGTGTATGGGGGTCTGGGTAGTGCCCTGGGGACAGGAAACAAGGACAAAAAGTTGCGGTTAGGCGCATTTAATCACGGCCGCACTAGCAGCAAATGACACGCAATGACGGCCAATATACGAAGTATGGCCGCACGAAAGTCTGGTCACGCAACGCAAGTGGAAAATGAATGCATTTTGTTCGAGAACGCTGAACCGCTAGTACTGACGTACAGATAGCGGTGTGTGTGCGTGATTAGGAGACGTCAGACGCTGCTCATGTCCAGCCAACATAACGTCCAGACACCCAAAGTTTCCTGGTTTGGATCCGCAAAAAAATCACGCACAAAAATGTGCATCGTATGACCGTTTAAGCGCTTTCCGTGAAAAAACACCTCAATGCGTTCGAACGCACTTTTTGACGTTCGCTGCGAAAAATGCGTTAGTTTGACCCTAGCCTAAAATTGGGCCTTTAGCGTCGGCAACAGTGCCGTCACACAGTCTCACCCCTCTGAGGATATGAATCTGATACAGGCGTCAGTGGCAGTGCAGCCAAATATTGTGCTTTTGGTGCCAGGCCAGCAAGTGCCATCATACAGTAACCCCTCTGTGGTATTGTGGAAGAGTGCAGGGGTGGACCATGTGGTCAGGGCCGGTGCTAGACTATTTTGCGCCCTAGGCAAGACCAGCTACTTGCACCCACCCAAAAAAAAATAACGACACAACATGAAACTACTAAATTTCTTTTTACTTAAGAATAAAGTTTGAAAAGCACCAATAGTAAAGGTAAAATAAATAAATAAACTGTATTAAACCATTTTAAATTAACTCTATTAAACAAATTCAAATTAACTGTATTGAACAATTATAAATGAACGGAAAAAAAAAATAAGAGTTGTCACGTAAGTTTCAATTTCAGACACATCAAAATTTCACTTTGCGTGCCTTATCCCTTGCAAATTTTCATCATGCGTATATATATATATATTGCCCAGGCCAGCTCACATCATGATGCGTATATACAGTGGGATATTTTGGCCTAGGCCAACAAGGCCTAGGCCTAGGGCGGCACTTTCTAGGGGGCGGCGGCCCGCACTGGTAGCCCCACCCCTAAAAAAATAATATTTTTTTTGTTTACTTTTGCAAAGTATTTTGCCAGGAAGGATACATTGAGATTTCACTAATTTTCAAGTATGTCCTGGGTAGGCAAGGCCTAGGCTTTCACTTTCCAGGGGGCAGCAAAAAACCTCACCACTAAATAGGTTACTCACAGAGCACCGAAATGACGCCAACTTTTTGGTGTTCTGTAGTTCCCTGCACTTCGGGGAATAAAATTTCCCCACCCTGCAGTGAATTCACCATTCACCGCAGGGTCCCCAAAGTGCATGGAGTCGGCCGCTGAATGCTGCCACCGCAAACCCGTGGCCTGATGTTTTCAAAAGAACTACTGAACGAAAATGTCTGGAATTTACATATAAGATCCTATGAATGATAAAAGTTCTGTTACAGAAAAAAGAAAAACCGCTATTAAAAAAAAGGGGGGGGGGAATTTTGCTGAAAAATGACTAAAGGGTACTAAAAAAAAATCAAAGACTTTTTACAGCAGATTAAAATAATAAATGGTTTATTAGATATTGCATAAAAACGGGAATATTTTTAACATTGAAACCTATGGGGTTCGCCTGAATAAACCTGCTGATTGAAACCACCGAACATCAGGGCATTTCACTGCCATTTCTCTGCTGTTTGGTGTTCTCTGAATAGATTAACCATTATTTCTCTATGGGGATTTGCACTGCCTTCAAACAGCACCGTACTTGCTGGCAGTTCACCAAACTTGTGTGTGAGCATATCACAGAGCAGTGGTGTACTAAGGGGAGTGGCGGAGGCCTGGCCGCTCCAGGTACCAGTGATTATTTGAGTGTCATTAGGGGGTACTAGGAGGTGCCACTGTCACTGTGTGTCAGCTTTGAGCTGTGTTCTCAAACAACGACCAGCGGAGCAGGGCGTTTGCATACGAATAAAATCGAATAGAATAAAAATCCCCCTCTCCTCCCTCCATAGCTCCTCCCCTGCCCCGCAGCAGCTCTAAGAGAGGGGAGGGGGACATGATTTGTGTGCAGAGAGAGAAGATGACAGTAAATGGCAGGTAAGAGGGGGTATCAGCAGAATATGAAGCCCTGTCTGCTTACTGCTGTTTAAAGTGGACCTTTCCTTAACCAGCACTGCAGTGATAGAAATTTGTCATTGAGCTGCCTGGCTCCTGGTGAGGCTGCGTGTGTGCAGGTCACGCTGTCCGGCCAGTCAGGTGGTACGGAGTTTACTTATTTTTTTCTGTACCACCTGACTGGCTGAACCACGTGACACGCACGCAGCTGCCCGCCCTTTCATTAACACTGACTCTCACTCTATTCTGGACTGAACACCCACCGGAAGGGAATCAAAGCCATGGTGCACCCTCTGGCAGTGGCACCCCACTGCTGACAAGATGGCTCCATGTACAGACACAGCCGCGATCCTGAGTCCATACACAGTCCCTGCTGACTCTGCACACAGCCCTACCGCAGACGGAGGCCGGTAAATATAGAATAAATAATTGCTGTGTGCTCATATTCACTCGGTTTGCTGGGAGTCTTATTGCAGTGGATTCTGATGCACTCATACACACCGCACATTGCATTGCTGGGAGTTTTATTGCTGTGGATTTTGATACGCTGACACACATACCGCACATTGCATTGCTGGGAGTTTTATTACTGTGGATTCTGTGATACACACTGCATATTACTGTGAGTTTAATTGCCCTGGAGCTCTGGGATACACTCATACACCCTGCACATTACTGTGAGTTATATTGCTGTGCAGTTCTGATATGCTCATACACATTGCCCATTTTTGTGGGTTTTATTGCTGTGCAGCTCTGTGATACACTCCTATGCAGTGCAGGTTTCTGTGGATTTTATTGTTCAACCAATTAGAGCGACTGTGATCCAGTATACTTGACATGCGTGGCTGTTCTTTGTAAAAATGCTTGAATTTAAACATTTCATAATTTTATTTATCGCAATAGGTACATTTGAAATGGTATACAAAATATACAAGTAGGAACATGGTATCCACTTTTAATATAAAGAGACTAAAAGGCGGAGCTCTAAGAGGAAAAGGTGGAGCTTAAAGAGGAAGGGTGGGGATTAACCAGGAAGAGGTGTGCCCTTGACAGGAAGGGGTGTGTCAAATTTAAATTAGGGGGTCACGAGTTTAGTCAGGCCTAGGGCAGCACAAAACCTAAATACACCACTGTGTATATATATTGCCCAGGCCAATCCCCTGGTGGAGATAGGGGGTTCATTTGAACCCCGATATCTCCAGGCATCTAGAGGGTCATGGAGGGTGTCAATCAAAAGGCCTGAGCATGGCCTTTCGAATGATACCCAACATGACCAGGTATAAAGTAAAAAAAAAGAAAAAAGAAAATAAAAACTTTTTTTGTGTGTGTTATTTTTATTAATGCAGCAATATTGTTCACATTACAATTATATTGTGAACGATGATGCACTAATGATTTTTTTCTATGGGGTGCGTTTGCTATAAATTACGTAATTCCCCCCACAAAATTTAACAAGTCCCCATTTCTAATTTTTGTACAAGCGCACCCTAAAGAAAACAGAACCGCAAACGCTCATGTGATAAAATGTGAAAAAAAACACTTTACACACTGCAGATGATTAAAAATTCAATTTTTATTGCATTTTTTCATAACATAAAGCCAGGACAGGACGAATACATATAAAAATGATATATTATGAATCTGCGGAGTCTGCCGGAAAGAACGATATCTAACATGTCGGTCATTTAACAAAATGTGGCTTCAAAATCGCGTTTAAACATGATGAGCGAAAGCGGTAAAAATGAGCTGAGCACACAGCGGTGAAATGCAGCAAATTAGAAGAAGTTTTAGGAGGGAAATTAACACTTCTCAAATCTCAATCAGAAGCAGACACCACCCCACCCCCTCACCCTCAGTATAGTCTACAATTTATCAAATTGATTAGACCAGACTAAAACATCTGTTGTTGTTATGACATTTGAAAAACACAGGTCATTTAGAGTTGAGAAATTTTTTGCATGTACACATTAGTTTTTAATTCAATATCTAATAAACTATTGCTTATAATATTCTGCAGTAAAGCGTCTATTTATAGATTTTTTAGTATTTTTTAAGCATTTTCTATAGTTTTTTTCAAAATATCTTTTTTTTTTTCGAACTCGAACCGAACACACCCAAAAAGTTCAAAGTTCGTGATCTTTTGAACACCAAAAGTTCGGGTCGAACTCCGAACCGCCGAACCGAAAAGCTCATCCCCTACTTCTAACCCTAAATGCTAGCATCAAACCGTAATTCCCAACGCTAGCTTCTAACCCTAATCCCAACACTATCTTCTAAACTAATTCCTAACGCATATCTTCTAACCCTAATTCCTAAAACTAGCTTCTAACCCTAAAGGCTAATTCCCAACGCTAGCTTCAAACCGTAATTCCCAACGCAAACTTCTAAAACTAATTCCCAACGCTAGCTTCAAACCCTAATTCCCACCCTAGATTCTAACCCTAATTCCTAATACTAGCTTCTAACCCAAATTCCCGACCCTAGCTTCTAACCCAAATTCCGACACTAGCTTCTAACCCTAATTCCCAACGCTAGCTTCTAACCCTAATTCCCGACACTAGCTTCTAACCCTAATTCCCAACGCTAGCTTCTAACCCTAATTCCCGACACTAGCTTCTTCTAACCCTAATTCCCAACGCTAGCTTCTAACCCTAATTCCCGACGCTAGCTTCTAACCCTAATTCCCAATGCTAGCTGCAAACCCTAATTCCCAACGCTAGCTTCTAACCCTAATTCCCAACGCTAGCTTCAAACCCTAATTCCCAACGCTAGCTTCTAACCCTATTTCCCAACGCTAGCTTCTAACCCTAATTCCCAACGCTAGCTTCTAACCCTAATTCCCGACGCTAGCTTCTAACCCTAATTCCCAACGCTAGCTGCAAACCCTAATTCCCAACGCTAGCTTCTAACCCTAATTCCCAACGCTAGCTTCTAACCCTAATTCCCAACGCTAGCTTCAAACCCTAATTCCCAACGCTAGCTTCTAACCCTAATTCCCAATGCTAGCTTCAAACCCTAATTCCCAACGCTAGTTTCTAAGACTAATTCCTAACGCTAGCTTCTAACCCTAATTCCTAACGCTAGCTTCTAACCCTAATTCCCAACGCTAGCTTCTAACCCTAATTCCCAACGCTAGCTTCAAACCCTAATTCCTAACGCTAGTTTCTAAGACTAATTCCTAACGCTAGCTTCTAACCCTAATTCCTAACGCTAGCTTCTAACCCTAATTCCCAACGCTGGCTTCTAACCCTAATTCCCAACGCTAGTTTCTAACCCTAATTCCCAACGCTAGCTTCTAACCCTAATTCCCAACGCTAGCTTCTAACCCTAATTCCTAATGCTAGCTTCTAAATTGAATTCCTAACGCTATCTTCTAACCCTTATTCCTAACGCTAGTTTCTAAACCTAATTCCAAACGCTAGCTTCTAACCCTAATTCCCAACGCTATCTTCTAAACCTAATTCCTAACGGTAGCTTCTAAAACTAATTCCCAACGCTAGCTTCAAACCCTAATTCCTAACGCTGGTTTCTAACCCTAATTCCTAAAACTAGCTTCTAACCCTAAAGGCTAATTCCCAACGCTAGAAAGAAAACAGTGAAGCGCCTTCAGAAAAAAGGATTAAACGTACTCGCTACACATTGAACATGGAGGTTCTCCTAAAAACCTGAAAACAAGTATTATAGATAGTCAATGGAGCGCCAGCGAACTGGATGTACGGTTAGTCATTATACATGTCCAATCAACGTCTTCTAGTCCATTCAGAAGAAACCCCTACTCCAGATGAGAGAAATTTCTGCAGAAGAGAGAAAGTATAATCGCGCAGTATATCGATCCACCATCGGAGAAAAATGCAACAGTTGTAGTCCTACTCACATTCTATTGAGCCCAACCTTGGCTCTAGGATGGATAGCAATTATGGGTCTTCAAAAGGATGTTCAGGTGCCCATAAACCCGCAACGAAGTTCTTCAAATACTTTCCCCTGCAGTGGATCAGAAGAAATACCAACGCACTATCTGGTGCAATACCGTTTAGATATAATGGTGAAGTTGGTACTTATATATGGTCACACTCACATGTTAATGAGCCGCATTGGCTCCAAGATGTCGCATAGGAATATTAAGGTAATTCCAAAACCTCTTCTTAATCACGTTACAGGAAGCAGCAGTAGTTTTTAAAATAAAATAAATTTATAAATACATAAAATATATTACCAGAACGCATTTCGCTCCTCAGAGCTTCTGCAGCTGGTATCACTGGTCTTATGTCTGCTGCTTCCTTATATACTGTTTCAAATATCTCATTTGGTCATTCACAGTTCACATCAGGTAAAAATCATTAAGGCAATTAAAAACAATTAAAAACAATTGGAAACAATTGGAAACAATTGGAAACAATTGGAAACAATTGGAAACAATTGGAAACAATTAGGATCACATGTGACCACTTTGTAACTAAACTAGTGGGCGCCTGTGTGTTGACGCTGTCTCTCAATGTGGGACGCATAGTCATTAGCCCTAATTGTATAGGGGATTTCATTTTCACCGTATATTATGAAAAACTGGGCGGATCACCGCAACTGCGCATGCGCAGGACTCAGCGTATCAGAACCTGCGTGTCATTCACACACCACCACTCCTATTATGTGTCTTGCGTATAGCGTCTGCCACATAGTGGCTTTAAATACATAATAAAAAAGTGATGTACAGCGTGAAACATTAGTAGACTTACTAACCATCATTAGATCTATTATAGTATTGATGCCTAAATGGCATAGAGATATATACTTTTATTATACTTTATTTTTTATTTATTATTATTTTGACGTTAACACCGCAATTACGTCTGCGTAAAGCCCAGCATTCATATCGGGCAAATGCTTGTGCGCAGTTCTTACTGCGCATCCTGCGCCTAATATTTACTGCGCATATGGATCTGAAAAGGGCATCCCGCATCGGCTCGTGCAACGCCCCAGTATAAGGTGGTGAATTAAAACTATTAATAAACACTGTGATAGAAAGTCCGTTTATAATAGTGAAGCTCCTATAATCTATTAATCTAATAATCTAATCTATCAGACACAATAATAGTGGGCAGTACCTACTGCGCATCCTGCGCTCAACACTTGCTACATATATGGATCATATATGTTTTAATAGTAATTTTATGCATATGTTATCTATTTACACTGTCACTTTATTACCCATCATTATGTGGCTCCATATTGAAGCCTATCCAGTGCATTATTGCACTTTACTTAAATTCACCACCTAGAATGTGGTCTATGATCTATTATAAATAGTACATCAATGTACCCATATGGTCACTTAGCACTTTATTATGGTTATATAAATAGTGTTATGCGTTTGTTATTGTGAATTTGCACATTTAATATCATGTCACTATACCTACTATAGATATTGTGGAACATAGTTTGATTATATTTACAATGATTCAATTTATCACCTAATATTGAGGGACTCTATTAGCCCATGCGAGGCGCCCTGTTTTAGATCCATATATGTAGCAAGTGTTGAGCGCAGGATGCGCAGTAGGTACTGCCCACTATTATTGTGTCTGATATAAATATAGGGGTTCTGCACAGGCGCAATTGCGGGGTGTCAATTAAAAATAAAAAATAAAAAATATAATATAAAATATTAATATTTATGCCATTTAGACATTAATAACTCAGTCCACACTGCCATTATAGATAAGATAATTCTCATCATTATAATGTAACTATAAGGCTTTATCTATCTCACAATCAGTCACCTTTAATATGGTTTATGATTCAATATAAATAGCACTTTATTATACCCTCATGCACTTTGTCATTTAGCACTTTAATATGAACATAAAAGCAGTTAGCACTCTATTAATAAGTCATTTTGCCGAACAGGCTACACATACATATGATGATCCCACCGAGTACACAATCTCATTATGAAATAGATTATAGGAGCTTCACTATTATAAACGGACTTTCTATCACAGTGTTTATTAATAGTTTTAATTCACCACCTTATACTGGGGCGTTGCACGAGCCGATGCGGGATGCCCTTTTCAGATCCATATGCGCAGTAGATATTAGGCGCAGGATGCGCAGTAAGAACTGCGCACAAGCATTTGCCCGATATGAATGCTGGGCTTTACGCAGACGTAATTGCGGTGTTAACGTCAAAATAATAATAAATAAAAAATAAAAAGTATAATAAAAGTATATATCTCTATGCCATTTAGGCATCAATACTATAATAGATCTAATGAGGTGGTTAGTAAGTCTACTAATGTTTCACGCTGTACATCACTTTTTTATTATGTATTTAAAGCCACTATGTTATTTTAATTTTCTAAAAGTTATATATTTTATATTCAAAGATAATAATATAATTTATATTCACAGATGGCTACATTTACTATGTAGCTTTCGCTTTATATGGTTTTCATTAATCTATAGATCTACCCCCCCTGAACAGTATCTAAGAATATTAGGGCGATATATGAGCCGATGCGGGGTGCTAGTATTTGGCCCATATGCGCAGACGCTATGCGCAAGACACATAATAGGAGTGGTGTGTGAATGACACGCAGGTTCTGATACGCTGAGTCCTGCGCATGCGCAGTTGCGGTGATCCGCCCAGTTTTTCATAATATACGGTGGAAAATGAAATCCCCCTATACAATTAGGGCTAATGACTATGCGTCCCACATTGAGAGACAGCGTCAACACACAGGCGCCCACTAGTTTAGTTACAAAGTGGTCACATGTGATCCTAATTGTTTCCAATTGTTTCCTATTGTTTTTAATTGTTTTTAATTGCCTTAATGATTTTTACCTGATGTGAACTGTGAATGACCAAATGAGATATTTGAAACAGTATATAAGGAAGCAGCAGACATAAGACCAGTGATACCAGCTGAAGAAGCTCTGAGGAGCGAAACGCGTTCTGGTAATATATTTTATGTATTAATAAATTTATTTTATTTTAAAAACTACTGCTGCTTCCTGTAACGTGATTAAGAAGAGGTTTTGGAATTACCTTAATATTCCTATGCGACATCTTGGAGCCAATGCGGCTCATTAAGATGTGAGTGTGACCATATATAAGTACCAACTTCACCATTACATCTAAACGGTATTGCACCAGATAGTGCGTTGGTATTTCTTCTGATCCACTGCAGGGGAAAGTATCTGAAGAACTTCGTTGCGGTTTTATGGGCACCTGAACATCCTTTTGAAGATCCATAATTGCTATCCATCCTAGAGCCAAGGTTGGGCTCAATAGAATGTGAGTAGGACTACAACTGTTGCATTTTCCTCCGATGGTGGATCGATATACTGCGCGATTATACTTTCTCTCTTCTGCAGAAATTTCTCTCATCTGGAGTAGGGGTTTCTTCTGAATGGACTAGAAGACGTTGATTGGACATGTATAATGACTAACCGTACATCCAGTTCGCTGGCGCTCCATTGACTATCTATAATAATTCCCAACGCTAGCTTCAAACCGTAATTCCCAACGCTAGCTTCTAAGCCTAATTCCTAACTTTTAGCTGCAAACCTTAATTCCCAACCCTAGATTCTAACCCTAATTCCCAACACTAGCTTCTAACCCTAATTCCCGACACGTTCTAACCCTAATTCCCAACGCTAGTTGCAAACCCTAATTCCCAACGCTAGCTGCAAACCCTAATTCCCAATGCTAGCTTCAAACCCTAATTCCCAACGCTAGCTTCAAACCCTAATTCCCAACGCTAGCTTCTAACCCTAATTCCCAACGCTAGTTTCTAACCCTAACTCCTGACGGTACCTTCTCAGACTAATTCCCAATGCTAGCTTCAAACCCTACTAACCCTTCAAACTTACTAACGCTGGCTTCTAACCCTAATTCCTAAAACTAGCTTCTAACCCTAAATGCTAGCTCAAACCGTAATTCCCAACGCTAATTTCTAAGCCTAATTCCCAATGCTAGCTTCAAACCGTAATTCCCAAAACTAGTTTCTAAGCCTTATTCCCAACGCTAGCTTCAAACCCTATTCACTGCTTGGGGCGGCAGCCTGTATGAAAAGAGGAGACATTTTCGGACACGCAGAAAAAGTTTAGTGATTTTTTGGCTAAATTGTGGTGAAACTTATGCAGGCTTTGGATGAAAGTAACAATAGGTGCTTTAAAATTGGGCCTTTAGCTTCGGCAACAGTGCCGTCACACAGTAACCCCTCTGAGGATATGAATCTGATACAGGCGTCAGTGGCAGTGCACCCAAATATTGTGCCTATGGTGCCAGGCCAGCAAGTACCATCATACAGTAACCCCTCTGTAGTATTGTGGAAGAATGCAGGGGTGGACCTTGCGGTCCTATATTAAAACGATATGTATCTGGTAATGGGCGTCAGTGCACCCAGATATTGTGCTTTTGGTGCCAGACTGCCAGGCCAGCAAGTATCATCATACAATAAGCCCTCTGTAGTATTGTGGAAGAGTGCAGGGGTGGACCATGCAGTCCTATTTTAAAAAGATATGAATCTGGTAAAGGCGTCAGTGCGCCCAGATATTGTGCCTTTGGTGCCAGACTGCCAGGCCAGCAAGTACCATCATACAGTAACCCCTCTGTAGTATTATGGAAGAGTGCAGGGTTGGACCCTGCGGTTCAAAAAATTTAAATGATATAAATCTGGCACAGGCATCAGTGCAGCCAAATATTGTGCCTTTCATGGCAGCAAGTGCATTCACACACCGTAACCCTTTTGTGGTATTGTGGAAGAGTTTAGTGCTGGAGGTTTTGTGAATGCAGAAGACATCCCCGATCTATTCCGTTACGTCAGCATCAGGGGATTGATAACTGCTGATCCAGGACTGATTCATTTTTATAAATGTCAGCCGGTCTACAGAGTCGGTGGACAGACGCACTCTTTTGTCTGTGACAAAACCTCCAGCGGCACTGAACGTCCCTTCAGAAAGCACGCTAGATGAAGGGCAACCTAGTAGCTGCATAGCATATTGGCTAAGTTCTGGCCAGTGATCCAATCTCAGCACCCAGTAAGCCAGTGGATCATCTGCTGGAAATGTATCCAGGTCTGCCCTTGCCCCTAGGTAGTCCTGCACCATATGGTGAAGACGCTGGCAATGGGTGCCTACATTTGACGTCCCTGGGCGTTGTGGACTAAAAAAATTTAAAAATACATCAGTCAAGTGGCCCTGGCCTTCACCACTATTCCTCTGATCATCCGCAGCCTCAGAAGCACGTGTGTCATCACTTGGTAACCTACCAGTGCCTGGAAAGGTGTTGCACAAGTGTCGCTTTAGAGCGTCCTCAAGTTTTTTCATCATGTGCTCCCTCTGTGCGGGCAAGATGAGCTCTGCAACTTTACCCTTCTATCGTGGATCAAGAAGGGTTGCCAACCAGTAATGATCCCTCTCCTTGATAGCACGAATCCTGGGGTCCTTTAGCAGGCTTTGCATTATAAGGGAGCCCATTCAGCTTAGGTTGGAGGTGGCATTAGCTTCCGAGTCTTCCTGGTCAATGAGGATGACCCCTTCGTGCACTTTCTCCTCCCAGCCACGAACTAGCCCTTGTGTTTCTGGGCACACGAAACCCTCCCTTGAGGAATCCCCACCTTCAATGCCCCCACTACTTAAATATTCCTCCTCCTCCTCATCCTCCTCCTGTCTGATCTGAGTAGGACCCGCTGGAATGCTGTCTGCGGAAAGACTGGGGCCTTGAGAGCTAGGGAAGTCCTCCTCTTCCTCTCGCTGCTCTGCCTCTAGAGCCACATCTATAATTCCCCGCAGAGTGTGCTCCAGCAGGAACACTAAAGGAATTGTGTCACTGATGCATGCACTGTCCCTGCTCACCATCCTTGTTGCCTCCTCAAATGGTGACAGTACAGTGCATGCATCCTTGATCATCAGCCACTGCGGGGGGGGACCAAGTTGACCTGAACCTGTCCTTGTGCCATACTCACACAGGTACTCGTTGATGGCCCTCTGCTGCTTGTGCAGACGCTGCAGCATTGCTAATGTCGAGTTCCACCTGGTGGGCATGTCACAGATCAGACAGTTTGTGGGAAGGTGGAATTCTCTTTGAATTTCTGCCAGGAGAACGTTTGCTGGGAATGACCGTCTGAAGTGGCTGCAGACTTTTCTGGCCTGGCTGAGAAGCTCTGGCAGCCCTGGGTACTTGGTTAGGAAACGCTGTACCACTAGATTTAGGACGTGTGCTAGGCATGGTACATGCGTCAATTTACCCTTGCGTAGGGCGGAGAGAAGGTTGCTACCATTATCACAGATGATCATTCCCAACTGAAGCTGGCATGGTGTTAACCATCTCTGCACCTGGCCCTGCAGAGCTGACAGAATTTCTGGCCCGGTGTGGCTCCTGTCCCCTAAACAAACCAGCTCAAGCACAGTATGGCTTCTTTTTGCTTGAGCCATTGCGTAGACCCTATCAGGTGTCGGTTTAACTGCCACTTCGCCAGAGACAGAGAAGGAGGAGGAGGAAGAGGGAGAGGTGGTGGTGGTGGAGCAGACAGACCTCATATAAGCAGCTTTCTGGAGGCGTGGTGGATGAACAAGCTCCAGCACAGAGCCCCATCTTGGATCCCTCCCAGCTGCAATCAGAGTTACCCAGTGTGCTGTGAAGGAAATGTAACAACCCTGTCCATGCTTGCTGGACCACGTGTCTAAAGTCACATGCACCTTGCTGCTGACTGCCTTTCCCAATGACTCTATAACATTGTCTTCCACGTGCTGCTATAGTGCTGGAATGGCCTTGCGTGAAAAGTAATGGCATTTTGGAACCTGCCACTGTGGTACAGCATTCTGCAAATTCATGGAAGGGAGCAGAGTCCACAAGCTGGAAAGGCAGCAGCTGCAATGCGAGTAATTTTGCTAAGCTGGCATTTAGACGCCGTGCTTGGGGACTATATTTTTTCTTACACTGCAGCAGCTGGGGCAACGTAATCTGACTGCGTAAATCTTCATCTGATGGGATGCTGTCACATTGTGAGGAAGGACCTGGTACATCCATTACTGTAGCATCATCCCTGTCAGTGGAGGTTGTAGCAGGCAATGACATGGCAAGACATACAGTGGGGGTAGAGACAGATGAGGAGGAGGAGGACCTACGCAAAGTTTTGCGCCAATGGGATGTGTGGGAGGAGGTCATATGTCGCCTCAAGCACGTGGTACCCAAGCGTCCAGTGTCTTTCCCACGCTTGAGCCTCATCTGACATAGATTACAAATAGCAACGGTGGGGTCTGCTGCACATTTCTTAAAGAACTCCCAGACAGCAGAGTTCCTGGATGTGTGCTTTGAGACAACAGCGCTCTGTACCGAAGCAGCTCTGACATCTGATGCCTTGGACTGGCTAGTGCTACGGTTGGTCATAGAGGATGTTGTGCCTCGTGTTTGCTGTGCCTCCTCCTCCTCCCTTGATTCCTCTGTTCAATCTGGCACCCAGGTGGAGTCAGTGACCTCATCATCATTGTCATCATCACCCCCTATCTCCTCGTCACTGGAGCCAACTTGGCAGTATGCTGCAGCTGCTGGGGCAACATGAGTGCCAGTTATTTGTGTGTCATCACTGGCACCCCCTTCCTTTAGGTTGATTATACTCCCTTCCTTCACCTCAGAGATTGAATCAGAGCACTGTACTTGCTGTGCATCCTCAAGCAGCAGGTCACTGTCATTGTAGTCAAACAATTCAGCTGACTCCTCCGTGTGTGATAGTGAGGCTACGGCAGGAGTAGCTGTGGACATGGAGGCTGCATTAGATGCTTTGGCAGCTGAGGTGGACTGTAAACCCCTAGAAGCCTGGCTGGCAGAGGACTTGGAGGATGAGGATGGCCTGCTTAGCCAATCCACCAAATCCTCTGTATGTTGCTGCTGCTTAAGATGGCCAGCACCAGTTAGAAAGGACAAGCGTGCCCCTGCAGAGGATGCACCACGTCCACCACGACCAGAGGCACAGCCTCCCGACACAGGGGCTGCTTGCTCTCTTATCTGTGTCTGGGAGCGTCTGCCTGTCCTTTTTGTTCTTTCAGACATGGTGAGTGATATATAGATTAAATATATACAGAACTCTGATTCAACTCTGGTATAAAGACTAAAGATTTACAGAACTCTGGTATAACTCAGTGAGACACCCTGATAGCTGGCAGCCAGTGACAAGACACAGATTACAATTCCCAGAAACCTCCTATAAATCAGTGTGACCCCCTGATGTGTGGCAGTGAGAAGACACAAATTACAAGTCTCAGAAACCTCCTATAAATCAGCGAGACCCCCTGATGGGTGGCAGCCAGTGAGAGCACACGGATTAAAACAATTCACAAATATTTTGTAGAATTTACTGACGCCCAAAATACTGCGTGGCACTGGCTGTGTGACAAGACACAGATCACCTAAATTCCCAGATATTTTGTAGAAATTAGTGACCCCAAAAATACTGCGTGGCACTGGCTGTGTGACAAGACACTGATCACCTCAATTCCCAGATATTTTGTAGAAATTAGTAACCCCCAAAATACTGCGTGGTACTGGCTGTGTGACAAGACACAGATCACCTCAATTCCCAAATATTTTGTAGAAATTTGTGACCCCCAAAATACTTGCTGGCAGTGACAAGACACAGATCACCTCAATTCCCAAATGGTTTGTAGAAATTAGTGACCCCCAAAATACTGCGCGGTACTGGCTGTGTGACAAGACACTGATCACCTCAATTCCCAGATATTTTGTAGAAATTAGTGACCCCCAAAATGCTTGCTGGGACTGAGCACAAAGATTACAACAATTCCCAGATATTTGGTAGAAATGAGACCCCCCAGACCCCACCAGTAGCGTGGCAGACCGGCAGTAAGAACACACAACAATCTCCTATGAAATCTCCTCTCAAATGCGTGCTGAACCGCTGCGTGGAAACCTTATATAGTGTGCTGTGGGACTTAGCTCTGTGAGCCCATGATTGGGAAAAATTTGTCCAATCAGGACTCTGAGCCGTGATTGGCATAGTGTTGAACCTGTCTTGCACCAGACCTGTGGTCAGATGCAAGGCTGTAGCCAATTACGAACTTCAGGCCAGTGGAAAAGTGCATTGTGGTCCGTTGTGGTGCATTGTGGGTGAACACGCGGCGAACACGCGGAAATGTTCTTAGTTCGCGAACATGCGAACAGGCTATGTTCGTTGCGAACTCTTAACCCTAATTTCCAATGCTAGCTAATTCCTAATGCTAGTTTCTAAACCTAATTCCTAACACTAGCTTGTTACTCGAATTCCTAACGGTAGCTTCTAACCCGAATTCCTAATGGTAGTTTCTAAACCTAATTCCCGACTCTAGCTTCTAACCCTAATTCCAACGCTAGCTTCAAACCCTAATTCCTAACGCTAGCTTCAAACCCTAATTCCTAACGCTAGCTTCAAACCCTAATTCCCAACGCTAGCTTCAAACCCTAATTTCCAATGCTAGTTTCTAAGCCGAATTCCCAACGCTAGTTTCTAACCCTAATTCCGACGCTAGCTTCTAACCCTAATTCCTAACACTAGTTTCTAACCCTAATTCCCAACGCTAGTTTCTAAGCCTAATTCCCAAAGCTAGCTTCTAACCCTAATTCCTAACACTAGTTTCTAACCCTAATTCCCAACGCTAGCTTCTAACCCTAATTCCTAATGGTAGCTTCTAAGCCTAATTCCTAATGGTAGCTTCTAAGCCTAATTCCTAATGGTAGCTTCTAAGCCTAATTCCCGACTCTAGCTTCTAACCCTAATTGCCAACGCTAGCTTCAAACCCCAATTCCTAACGCTGGCTTCTAACCCTAATTCCTAAAACTAGTGTAGCGCTCACTCCCGGAGGAGCCGCTGAAATTGAACCACGGGTCAGTGTCCCCGCACTAGGGAATAAATATACTCCAACACCGTTGTGGATTTTATAAATTAAATAGTTTACTAGAAATAAAGGCATATAATGGATAACACGGTGTTCGTGGATATATTTACAGTATTTCGTATTTCGGGAAACGCGCAGCGGAAAAGAAATACGAGGCTTCGTATTTCGGGAAAATGCGCAGCGGAACAGAAAAATACAATGCTTCGTAATTCGAGGAAAACGCGTAGCGGAAAAGAAAATACAATGCTTCGCAATTCGAGGAAACCGCGCAGCGGAAAAGAAAATAAGATATGAATCTTTAACCCCTTTCTGGATATTAGGGAGTGAGTCCCACACAGGTTAAGTCCCGGACTGTAAGTGTGTGTGTGTGTTATGGTACCCGGGTACTATTCAACTGGCCAGTGAATTACTTAAAGCGGTGTCTTCGACTAGTCAATTTGGGGCCCTGTGGGTTTTAGGAACAAACAACAGCGTGCTTTCTTGCTTTACAACCGGCCTTGGGGGCCTCTCACCCATCCGCTCGATAACCAAGGCTCCGCTGACCCAGGACGTCTCTCCGCTCGATGCTTCACTGGGATACTGGCTACTGGATCCGTTGTCTGGCTCGCTCTGCTCCGGCCACGACTTGTCCAGCTTACCGCCTGCTCTCCCAATCCAATAGACCTGCGGTACTCCTAACTCGGGGGTCCTCCGGCTTCCTTGATAGCAGCTTGGGTAATATCTGTGGATCACTGGGTCTCCCTCTTACAAGGCTGGATAACCCAATCTGGAATCCTAATAGGCCGCACCTGCGTTCTGGCCTAGTCACTGTTCCACTCTGCAGCACTGTGTCCTGTCTCTTTCACTCCCTGGCGCGCTCTGCCAGCTATCTCCACGAGGCTCAGGATGTCCCCCTGCCTGCTCCACCCACTTCCTGTGTCCGTTCCCAAAGCATGCCGGGAAATGTAGTCCCAATGTAATATTCAGTGTCTCACATTTCGCTTGTCTCCCTCCGGTGGCCAAATATAGGTACTGCCACAACAAGGATTTAAACACAGCGCTACACTAGCTTCTAACCCTAAATGCTAGCTTCAAAACGTAATTCCCAAGGCTAGCTTCAAACCCTAATTCCCAACGCTAGCTTCTAAACCTAATTCCCAAAGCTAGTTTCTAAGCCTAATTCCCGTTTCTATCTTCTAAACCTGATTCTTAACACTGGCTTCTAAACCTAATTCCTAACGCTATCTTCTAAGCCTAATTCCTAACGCTAGCTGCTAACCCTAAATCCTAAAACTAGTTTCTAAGCCTAATTCCCGACTCTAGCTTCTATGCCTAATTTCTAACGTTGGCTTCTAACCCTAATTCCCAAAGCTAGCTTCTAACCCTAATTCCTAACGCTAGTTTCTAAAGCTAATTCCTAACGCTAGCTTCTAACCCTAATTCCTAACGCTAGTTTCTAAAGCTAATTCCTAACGCTAGCTTCTAACCCTAATTCCTAATGGTAGCTTCTAAATCTAATTCCAGACTCTAGCTTCAAACCCTAATTCCTAACGCTGGCTTCTAACCCTAATCCTAAAACTAGCTTCTAACCCTAAATGCTAGCTTCAAAACATATTTCCCAACGCTAATTTCTAAGCCTAATTCCCAACGCTAGCTTCAAACCCTAATTCCCAACGCTAGCTTCTAAACCTAATTCCCAACACTAGCTTCTAAGTCTAATTCCCAAAGCTAGCTTCTAAGGCTAATTCCTAACGCTAGCTTCTAACCCTAATTCCTAAGCCTAATGCCTAACGCTAGTTTCTAAGACTAATTCCTAATGCTAGTTTCAAACCCTAAATCCTAAAACTAGTTTCTAAGGCTAATTCCCAACTCTAGATTCTAGGCATAATTTCTAACTCTGGCTTCTCAGCCTAATTCCCAACGCTAGTTCACAGTGTGGAGGGTCACTGTGTGGGGGTCACTGTGTGTGGGGTCACTGTGCGGGGGTCACAGTGCGGGGGTCACAGTGGGGTGGGTTTCACGGTGCGGGGGTCACAGTGTGGGGGTCACTGTGTGGGGGTTACGTGTGGGGGTCACGGTGTGGGGGTCACGGTGCGGGGGTCACATGGTGGGGTGGGGGTCACGGTGCGGGAGTTACAGTGTGGGGGTCACAGTGCGGGGGTCACAGTGTGGGGTGGGGTCACGGTGCGGGAGTTACAGTGTGGTGGTCACTGTGCGGGGGTCATGGTGTGGAGGGTCAAGGTGATCTTTGTCAAGTGACTTGCGGAGCAGCAGTAATGTACATATTTGAAACCCACATCTTTCTTAGTGGTTCCTCCCATGGCCACTAGTGATGGGCCGAACACCCCCGTGTTCGGTTCGCATTCGAACACAAATAGTTGAAAAAGTTCGAATTCGAACGTGAACACGATTCGAACGCAATACAAGTCAATGGGACTTGAACGTTCGAATTTTTGTGGGAAGGTGGAATTCTCTTTGAATTTCTGCCAGGCGAACACTTGCTGGGAATGACCGTCTGAAGTGGCTGCAGACTTTTCTGGTCTGGCTGAGAAGCTCTGCCAACCCTGGTATGACGGAATGGGATGTTGTTCCGCCTGCGGGTGTGCTCTATCTGCGTGGCCCCGTCGCTTACCGCTGGCCCGACTACCGAGTGACGCACACTCGGCGTCTCGTGCGGCCTGGCGTGGCCCTGGGGAAGGGTTAGCGGGCGGTGGAGGGGACCCCTGCCTAGAACCAGCCCGACCACTGAGCCATACGGCACTCAGCGTCCCGAGCAGCTGGTTCACTGACCTTGTGGGTGTGGGACGTCTGTGGAGATCGGATCTGCCAGCCGCGGAGGAATCTTCGGATCTTATGTGGGAAACGTTTCGGATCTTATGCGGGAAACGTTTCCGATCCAAGTGCGGGTGAATCTTCGGATCTCAAGTGGAGGACTTTTCGGATCGGGGATGGATGAAGCTTCGGATCTTGCGGGATCTGCAGAGGATTCGGATCTTACCGCAATCCCTCGCAAGACCGAAGCGCGGTACACAGCCGCGCCCTTCGGATCGGATCTCCGTCAGATATGCTGGGAACCGAACCTCATACGCTGCGCCTCTGGCCTGATGCTCGATGCAGGTACAGAGCGCTCGATTCGGTTCGGATCGTCTGGAACACCGTACCCTGAGACCGCGAGGGATTCTCAGAAGATGAAGCACGGCGGGAGAGAATAACACATCAGACGAGGCTGGATGCACTGCTAAATCTGGCTTTATTATTTACAGTTCAAGCATTTATCAACTTTCCACAAATTACAATACAATGGGAATCCCTGCCCGCCCTCCAGGACCCATTGGCCCTTACCGATCGGGGAGTCGCCGATTCGGACCGGATGGTCCGAATCGGCCATTTTCCGATTCGAACCGGATGGTTCGAATCGGCCATTTTCCGAATCGAAGAATCTGAACTGCGCCACAAGGTGATCGGAAAATGGCGGCGGGCAAGGCAGACAAAGGGGAAAATACATTTCGCAATAAACCAACGGGGAACACTGTATCACACCACACATAATCACATCTAATAAAAAGTACTTAAAAACTCTGTGCGTGCCACCGCACCTAACTGTCCATGGCCAAAACTAATGTCCGGGGTGCACCGCCCCTGGCTGAGGGTGCTGGGCCATTCCGTGACACTCCTCCCCCCCCAAGGTCCGACGCACTCGGTTGGACCCCAACGGGTCGTACCGAGGTAGTCGGGGCTCCCCAATCCCCTGGTTCCCGGGCCGACTGTCGCGATAACCCATCTGCGTTACCGTTTTGCGACCCGGGCCGATATTGGATCGTAAAGTTGAAAGGTTGGAGAGCCAGGCTCCACCGCAACAGGCGGCCGTTCTCCCCCGCCACTCGGTTGAGCCATACCAAGGGGTTATGGTCGGTCATCACGGTGAAGGACCGACCGTAGACATAGGATTGGAGCTTCCGTAGGGCCCAGACCAAGGCCAGGCACTCCTTCTCCACTGCAGCATACCCCACCTCTCGTGGCAACAGCTTCCGGCTAATGAACGCCACTGGATGATCCCCCCCGTCGTCCCCCCACTTGACTCAGGACAGCTCCCAGTCCGAACATGGACGCGTCTGTGTGGACAACAAAACGTTTATTATAGTTGGGAGCTGCCAGCAGGGGAGCTTGGGTCAGGGCGGCCTTCAGTTGCCGAAAGGCCTGTTCGCACTCGGGGGACCACAGGACTTGGCGGGGCAGGGATTTTCTTGTCAGGTCAGTCAGGGTTTTGGCCAGGTCACTGTAATGGGGTACGAATTTTCTGTAGTACCCCGCGGGTACCCAGGAAGGCGAGGACCTGGGTCTTGGTCACAGGGGTGGCCAATCCAGAATCACCTCTATTTTAGCGGGCTTCGGCCGTTGTATCCCGCACCCCCACCCGGTGGCCCAGATACTGTACTTCAGCCATCCCACCTTGCATTTCTCCGGCTTCAGGGTCAGGTTGGCGTCCCTAATCCGGCCAGGACGGTCCCTACATGGTCCAGATGTTCCTCCCAGGTCTGGCTGTAGATGGCTATGTCATCCAGGTATGCGCAAGCGAATCCCTGGAGGCCATCGAGAAGGCGATCGATTAACCGCTGGAAGGTAGCAGGGGCGTTCTTCATCCCGAACGGCATGACTCGAAACTGGTACAAACCGAACGGGGTGATGAAGGCCGACTTCGGGGTCGCCTCCTCGGCAAGGGGAATCTGCCAATACCCCTTGCACAGATCCACCGTGGTCAGGAATTGACCCCCGGAGATCTGGTCTAGCAGCTCGTCGACTCGGGGCATCGGATAAGCGTCCGTAATGGTACAATCGTTTATCCGCCGATAGTCGACGCAGAACCTGGTGGTACCGTCCTTCTTGGGCACCAGGACCACGGGCGACGCCCATGGGCTGGCCGACGGCTCAATGACCCACAGCTCCAGCATCTCCCGGATCTCGGCCCGCATGGACTCGCGGACCGCTTCCGGGAGCCGGTATGCAGGTTGCCGGAGGGGTCTCTGACCGGGCGTGTCCACCTGATGGATAGCCTGGTCCGTGTATCCAGGGAGAGCCGAGAAAACCCCTGGGTAGGCGAGAAGCAGCTGCCGCGCCTGCGCCTGTTTCTCGGGTCCTAACTCCTCCCCCAGCTGCACCTGATCCACCCCGGAAGGCTGCTTGGCTGCCCCCGGAAGTTCTTCTAACGGAAACGGTTCCATCTCCTCGGCAGCCGGCGCGCATATGGCATCCACCGTCTCCGGCCGCTCATGGAAGGCCTTCAGCATATTGACGTGGAACGTCCGCTGGATTCTGGTGTCTGCGCAGCTAACAACCACATAGGTGGTATCCCCCAGCTGGGTTACCACCTTGTAGGGACCTTGCCAGGCCGCCTGCAGCTTGTTCTGCCGCTGTGGCTTCAGCACCAGAACCTTCTGCCCCACGCAGAACGAGCGACTGCACGCAGCGCGATCGTACCACGCCTTCTGCTGAGCCTGGGCTGTCTCCATGTTCTCCTGCACGAACCCCGCGAGTTCCGCCAAGCGCTCCCGGAGCTTCAGGACGTAATCCACCACAGGAACCCCATCCTCCTCCTGTGCCCCCTCCCACTGAGCCCTAACCAGATCCAGAGGTCCTCGCACCTGGCGCCCATACAGCAGCTCAAAGGGGGAGTAACCGGTGGATTCCTGCGGAACCTCCCGGTACGCGAACAGCAGGTGGGGAAGATACTTCTCCCAATCCCTGTTCTCGTGCACAAAGGCCCGAATGAGCTGCTTCAGGGTCCCATTAAACCGCTCGCACAGCCCATTGGTCTGAGGGTGATACGGGGCGCTGTGCAGCGCCCTCACACCACAGAGACGCCAGAGCTGTTGGGTGAGCTCAGCGGTGAACTGGGTACCCTGATCGGATAGGATTTCTCGGGGAAACCCTACCCTCGTGAACACCCGGAGGAGCGCGTCCGCCACGGTGTCCGCCTAGATGTTGGCCAAGGCCACAGCCTCGGGGTACCGGGTGGCATAATCCACTACGGTAAGGATGTACCTCTTACCGGTGGCACTGGGCCGTGGCAACGGCCCCACGATGTCGACCGCCACCCGGCTAAAGGGCTCCTGAATGATGGGCATGGGGCGCAGGGGCGCTTTCGGGTGATCCCCAGCCTTCCCAGTTTTCTGGCAAACTGGGCAGGTGCGGCAATAGTCGCGGGTGTCTTTGCTAAGGCGGGGCCAGAAAAACGCACGCGCCAACCTGTGCCGGGTTTTCGTCTGGCCTAAGTGACCTGCAAGGGGGATGTCATGGGCCAAGCGCAGAAGCTCCTGCCTAGGGCCCTGAGGCACCACCAACTGCTTCTGCGGGACCTGCTTCCTCTTGGCCCCCTCCCTCACGTGTGTAACGGTACAGCAACCCATCCTCCCACTCTACCTTGTCCTTCCCCTGGTCGTCCAGGCCCTGACCGGCGCGGTCCCGGTAGCCCTGCAGTGTGGGGTCAGTCTGGGTCTGGTGGCGCAGCGTCTCCGGGGTACTCCATGGGGAAGGGAGGTCAGGTGGGCAGGGAAGGGTCGGGTCCCGTCGGGGTATGAGAGGGGATGGCGGTCTGGGTGGCCGGGGGGGTTTTGGAGGTTTGGGGGGTCGGGGAGGTCTGGGAGGTCGGGGAGGTTTGGGGGGTTTTGGCGGTCGGGATGGTTTTGGTCGAGATCTCACCTGGGTCCCGTTCGGAGCGCCCCTGTCGTGGCGTTGGCTCTGTTGCCTAGTGGTTACCGGGGTAGCTGCATCTGTGGAGTAAGCGGAAATGAGCTGCCCCAGGTCATTACCCAGGAGCACCTCGGCCGGCAGTTGCCTCAACAACCCCACCCTCACCTCCCTCTCCCCGTTTCCCCAGTCCAGGTGAACCCGGGCCGTCTCGAGCCGGAGCACCTTTCCCCCGCCACCCGTACTGCAACAGTGCTTCGCAGGCGGTCGCTCGGCGGAACCAAGTGAGGCCGGACCAGGGTGATGGTAGCCCCGGAGTCCGCAGCCCCTCAGCGGGCCGCCCGTTTATCCACACCGCCTGGCGGTGGTGACGGCGGTTGTCGTCCGCGGCGGCTTGCACGGGGTCGGCCTCATGCAGCTGCTCCCATTCCTCCGGGGCCTCCGGCCACGGAGCTTCGGCGTCGCAGCAATGGACCGCCGGCGACGGCCTGGCGGCCGGCCGGGTCAACTCCGGTCGGTTGGGGCAATACTGCTTGTAATGCCCCTCCTGGTTGCACCCGTAGCACCGGACGTTAGCCATGTTGGTGGGGCGGCTGGTGGGGGCCGTGCTACCAGCGTCCAGACCGCTGGTGGTGGGGGTGGTGGAGGTGGTGGGGCGGGTAAAGCTGGGCGGGCGGCCAGGGACCGCTCCCCCCCCGACATCTTCCGAGTGTCCGTGTACTCGTCGGCCCAGGTGGCCGCTTGTTGCACTGTCTGGGCTTCTTGTCGCGCACCCACTCCCGGATAGCGGAGGGCGTGTGCTCGAAAAACTGCTCGAGCAGCAGCAGTTGGGTAATCTCTGTTACCGTCTCCGCTTGGCTTCCCGAGAGCCAGGTGCGCAAGTCCCGCTGCAACCGATGCGCCCACTCCACGTGGAGTGGCGCCACTGGGCCGGCGGGAATTCCGGAACTTCACCCGGCTGGCTTCAGGGGTCACGGCGAATCTGCTCAGCAGCGCCTGCTTGACGTGCGAGTAACTGGTGGCCTCTTCGTCCGGCACCGTGCGATAAGCCTCGGCGGCCCGACCGGTCAGCTTGCACGCCAAGATCCTTACCCAGTCGGCCCGGTGCACCTCATGCACTCGGCACAGGCGCTCAAAGTCTTGGAGGTAACTTTCTATCTCCTCCTCGGCTTCCCGGAACTCCTTGAACGCCTGGAACGGCACTTTGCGCCCGGGGTAACGCTCTGACGGGGAACGGCTACTCCGTCGGCTTCGCACTTCAGCCAGCCGTAGCTCGTGCGCTCGCTCCCTCTCACGCTCCTCTTCCTGGCCGAGCTCTCGGACCAGACTCCTCATCTCAGCTTCCGATGGGGCCGGACCCATCATGGAGATCCGCTCCCGCATCTTCCGGCAAAAGTCGCTGTTTTCGGGCTCTGCGGGGACGGTGGCCGGCGCCATGTCCGCAGGCAACGCTGCGAACGCCGCCTCCTGATCCATCCTCTTCAACTCCTCCATCATGGTCTCCCGGCTCTTGGAGCCCGGGGCGCCTCCCCGGTTCTCCAGCATGCCACGCAGGACGTCCCGCTTGTAGGCACTATACCCGGTCATGATGAGGGTCCCCCTAGGGCCTGCAGAGAGCTATCCCACCGCTGCCACCAGTATGACGGAATGGGATGTTGTTCCGCCTGCGGGTGTGCTCTATCTGCGTGGCCCCATCGCTTACCGCTGGCCCGACTACCGAGTGACGCACACTCGGCGTCTCGTGCGGCCTGGCGTGGCCCTGGGGAAGGGTTAGCGGGCGGTGGAGGGGACCCCTGCCTAGAACCAGCCCGACCACTGAGCCATACGGCACTCAGCGTCCCGAGCAGCTGGTTCACTGACCTTGTGGGTGTGGGACGTCTGTGGAGATCGGATCTGCCAGCCGCGGAGGAATCTTCGGATCTTATGTGGGAAACGTTTCGGATTTTATGCGGGAAACGTTTCCGATCCAGGTGCGGGTGACTCTTCGGATCTCAAGTGGAGGACTTTTCGGATCGGGGATGGATGAAGCTTCGGATCTTGCGGGATCTGCAGAGGATTCGGATCTTACCGCAATCCCTTGCAAGACCGAAGCGCGGTACACGGCCGCACCCTTCGGATCGGATCTCCGTCAGATATGCTGGGAACCGAACCTCATACGCTGCGCCTCTGCCCTGATGCAGGTACAGAGCGCTCGATTCGGTTCGGATCGTCTGGAACACCGTACCCTGAGACCGCGAGGGATTCTCAGAAGATGAAGCACGGCGGAGAGATAACACATCAGTCGAGGCTGGATGCACTGCTAAATCTGCCTTTATTATGCACAGCTCAAGCATTTATCAACTTTACACAAATTACAATACAATGGGAATCCCTGCCCGCCCTCCCAGGACCCATTGGCCCTTACCGATCGGGGAGTCGCCGATTCGGACCGGATGGTCCGAATCGGGCATTTTACGATTCGAAGAATCTGAACTGCGCCACAAGGTGATCGGAAAATGGCGGCGGGCAAGGCAGACAAAGGGGAAAATACATTTCGCAATAAACCAACGGGGAACACTGTATCACACCACACATAATCACATCTAATAAAAAGTACTTAAAAACTCTGTGCGTGCCACCGCACCTAACTGTCCATGGCCAAAACTAATGTCCGGGTGCACCGCCCCTGGCTGAGGGTGCTGGGCCATTCCGTGACACCTGGGTAATGCTGTACCACCAGATTGAGGACGTGTGCTAGGCATGGTACATGCATCAACTTACCCAGGCGTAGGGTGGAGACAAGGTTGCTGCCATTATCACAGACGACCATTCCCAGCTCAAGCTGGTGTGGTGTTAATTATCTCTGCTCCTGCCCAGTGCAAAGCTGACAGAATTTCTGGCCCGGTGCGGCTCCTGTCCCCTAAACAAACCAGCTCAAGCACAATATGGCATCTTTTTGCTTGAGCCATTGCGTAGCCCCTGCAACGCGTCGGTTTAACTGCCACTTCAGAGACAGAGAAGAACGAGGAGGAAGAGGAAGAGGTGGTGGAGCAGACAGCCCTCATATAAGCAGCTTTCTGGAGGTGTGGTGGATGAACAAGCTCCAGCACAGAGCCCTGTCCTGGATCCCTCCCAGCTGCAAGCAGAGTTACCCAGTGTGCCATGAAGGAAATGTAACGGCCCTGTCCATGCTTGCTGGACCATGTGTCTAAAGTAATGTGCACCTTGATGCTGACTGCCTTTCCCAATGACTCCATAACATTGTCTTCCATGTGCTGGTATAGTGCTGGAATGGCCTTACGTGAAAAGAAATGGCGTTTTGGAACCTGCCACTGGGGTACAGCACATTCAGCAAATTCACAGAAGGAGGCAGAGTCCACCAGCTGGAAAGGCAGCAGCTGTTAATGCAAGTAATTTTGCCAAGCTGGCATCTAGATGCTGTGCAAGGGGATGGTTGGGACTATATTTTTTCTTACGCTGCAGCAGCTGGGGCAATGAAATCTGACTGCTTGAATCTGCAGCTGATGGGATGCTGTCACATTCTGAGGAAGGACCTGGTACACCCATTACTATAACATCATCCCTGTCAGTGGAGGTTGTAGACATGGCATGACATATAGTGGGGTAGAGACAGATGAGGACCGATGGGAAGTGTTGTGCCAACGGGATGCATGACAGGTGGTCATATGTCGCTTCAAGCATGTGGTACCCAAGCGGCTGATGTTTCTCCCACGCTTGATCCTCTTCAGACATAGCTTACAAATCACAACATGTGCAGCAGTTGCTAAGAACTCCCAGACAGCAGAGTTCCTGGACGTGTGCTTTGAGACAACAGCGCTCTGCACCTGAGCAGCTCTGACATCTGGTGCCTTGGACTGGCTACGGTTGCTCATAGAGGACGTTGTGCCTCCTCCTCCTCACTTGACTCCTCTGTTCGATCAAGCACCCAGGTGGAGTCAGTGACCTCATCATTCATCGTCATCACCCCCTATCTCCTCGTCACTGGAGCCAACTTGGCACTATGCTGCAGCTGCTGGGGGAACATGAGTGCCAGTTCTTTGTGTGTCACTGGCACCCCCTCCCTCTAGGCTGATTATACTCCCTTCCTCAACCTCAGAGTTTGAATCAGAGCACTGGAGTTGCTGTTCATCCTCAAGCAGTATGGCACTGTCATTGTAGTCAAACAATTCAGCTGACTCTGTGTGTGATGGTGAGGCTACGGCAGGAGTAACTGTGGATATGGAGGCTGAATTAGATGTTTTGGCAGTTGAGGTGGACTGTAAACCACTATAAGCCTTGCTGGCAGAGGACTCGGAGGATGAGGATGGCCTGCTTAGCCAATATTGCAAATCCTCTGTATGTTGCTGCTGCTTAAGACGGTCAGCACCAGTTAGAAAGGACAAGCGTGCCCCTGTAGAGGATGCACCACATCCACGACGACCAGGGGCACAGCCTTCCGACACAGAGGCTGCTTGCCCTCTTATCTGTGTATGGGAGCGTCTGCCTGTCCTTTTTGGTCATTCTAACATTGTGAGTGATATATAGATTAAAGATATACAGAACTCTGATTCAACTCTGGTATAAAGATTGGAGATATGCAGAACTCTGATTCAACTGTGTTATCTAGATTAAAGATATTCAGAACTCTGCTATAAGTCAGCGATTTCACTGATATTTTCCCTGCAAGGCTGCCAATGTCCTCTACTCTCTCTCTGATTCACTTCCTCTCCTGCAGGCTGCAACACCCTGATAGCTGTCAAGACCCAGATTCAACTCTGAATAGATAAAGATACAGATTAAAGATACAGACAAACTCTGATTCAACTGTGGTATTCTATGGTATCTAGAATTAGATTAAAGATATACAGATTTTCCAGAACTTTGCTATAACTCAGTGATACACCCTGTCCCTGATAGCTGGCAGTACCAATACACAGATTCAAGTTCCCAGAACTCTGGTATAACTCAGTGATACACCCTGATATGCAACAATCTCCTCTCCTCTCTGATTCACTCCTGCAACAAACACGCTGGGGCTGCGGGGAAGCCTTATATAGTGTGCTGCGGGATTTAGCTCTGTGAGCCCATGATTGGGCAAAATTTGCCCAATCAGGACTCTGACCCCTGATTGGCATAGTCTTGCACCTGTCTTGCACCTGACCGGTGGTCAGGTGCAAGGCTGTAACCAATTACAAGATTCAGGCCAGTGGAAAAGTGCATTGTGGTCCATTGTGATGCATTGTGGGTGAACACGCGGTGAACAAGCGGAAATATTCGCTGTTCGACGAACGGTCGAACGGCCAATGTTCGATGCAAACTCATGTTCGCATTGAACCGCCAGCCCATCCCTAATGGTCACCATGTCTGGTCAGTGTTTCCACATTGCAGAATTTGAGCTTGGCATAGAAGAAATCATGGTCAGAGCCGTCTGGTATAAGAAGCAAACATTCGGTGTTAATTTGTTTGGTGACGGATCTGAGGGTCCACCGAAACCTCTGAGAGTCTGAGGATCCACCGAAAAGTCTGAGGATCCACTAAAACCTCTGAGATTCTGAGCATCCACAGAAACCTCTGAGAGTCTGAGGATCCACTTAAACCTCAGAGTCTGAGAATCATTATTATTAATAATCGCTTCTTTACTCGTGAAAATGTTTATGTCACTTTGTTCTAATTTTGCAATTCATTCCTCAGACTGTGCCAGGCAGCGCATGATGTGTGTGTGTGTGTCACGGCATCTCCGGGGATCTGGGACAGAGATCTTCTGGCACCAAAATATACGAGACGAGAGAGAAGAGAAAAGTGTAAAAATAGCCTTTTACCCTTAAATGGAGCAAAATCCACAGTGAAACGAAGCGAGAACCGAGTGTAACCTCCAGACTGCGGGTCCAGGCATTCCTAATCAGGGGTTTATTGACTATACAGTGGCAAGAAAAAGTATGTGAACCCTTTGGGATTACGTGGAGTTTTGCATGAATTGGTCATTAAATGTGCTCTGATCTTCATCTAAGTCACAACAATTTGAAAAACACAGTGTGCTTAAAATAAAACAACGGAAACATTATATGTTTTCATGTGTTTATTGAACATAACATGTAAACATTCACAGTGCAGGGTGGAAAAAGTATGTGAACCCCTATCCTAATGACTTCTCCAAGAGCTAACTGGAGCCAGGAGTGAGCCAACCTTGAGTCCAATCAGTGTGATATTATTGGATGTGTTGCTGAAAGCTGTCCTGCCCTTTAAAAACACACACCAGTTTTGGGTTTACTGGTTTCAAGAAGCACTGCCTGATGTGAACCATGCCTCGCAGAAAAGAGCTCTCAGAAGACCTACGATCAAGAATTGTTGACTTGCATGAAGCTGGAAAGGGTTACAAAAGTATCTCCAAAAGCCTTGATGTTCATGTGTCCACGGTAAGACAGGCTGGTCTACAAATGGAGAAAGTTCAGCACTGTTGCTACTCTCCCTAGGCGTGATCATCCTGTAAAGATGACTGCAAGAGCACAGCACAGAATGCTTAATGAGGTAAAGAAGAATCCTAGAGTGTCAGCTAAGACTTACAGAAATCTCTGGCACATGCTAACATTTTTGTTGACACATCTACAATAAGGAAAACATTAAACAAGAATGGAGTACATGAGGAGGACAACGGAGGAAGCCATTGCTGTCCAAAAAGAATATTGCAGCACGTTTGAAGTTTGCAAAAGAGCACCTGGATGTTCCACAGCACTACTGGCAAAATATTCTGTGGACAGATGAAACCAAAATTGAGTTGTTTGGAAAAAACACACAACACTATGTGTGGAGAAAAAAAGGCACAGCACACCAACATCAAAACCTCATCCCCACTGTAAAACATGGTGGAGGGAGCATCATGGTTTGGGCGGCTTTGCTGCCTCAGGGCCTGGACGGATTGTTGTCATTGATGGAAAAATGAATTCCAGAGATTATCAAGACATTTTGCAGGAAAACGTAAGACCATCTGTCTGCCAACTGAAGCTCCGCAGAGGATGGATGATGCAACAGGACAATGACCCAAAGCATACAAGTAATTCAACAAAAGAATGGCTTCAACAAAACAAAATACGCCTTCTGGAGTGGCCCAGTCAGAGTCCTGACCTCAACCCGATTGAAATGCTGTGGCGTGACCTTAAGAGAGCGATTCACACCAGACATCCCAAGAATATTGCTACACTGAAACAGTTTTGTGAAGAGGAGTGGTCCAAAATTACTCCAGATCGTTGTGCAGGTCTGATCTGCAACTACAGGAAACGTTTGGTTGAGGTTATTGCTGCCAAAGGAGGGTCAACCAGTTATTAAGTCCAAAGGTTCACATACTTTTTCCACCCTGCACTGTGAATGTTTACATGTTCTGTTCAATAAACACATGAAAACATATAATGTTTGTGTTGTATTATTTTAAGCAGACGGTGTTTTTCAAATTGTTGTGACTTAGATGAAGATCAGACACATTTTATGACTAATTCATGCAAAACTCCACGTAATCCCAAAGGGTTCACATACTTTTTCTTGCCACTGTATACTGACTTCCCGGCCCCTCCCCGACACAAATCACACAGATATAACCCGGCTGTCACGGAACGGACATGAGAGCTCTTTTCAGCGAGCCACAGGACTAAAGACTGAACCCTTTTTAAAGACCATTTTTCCTGTTTTCGTTTTGGTTTTGCGTGTGAGCCTATGGACCTCTTATTTTATTGCTAGATGTGGTTTTATTGTTGTAATGTAATGAAAATGTAGCCTGTATGATGTGACTGTAAAAGTATGAAAGAAACGTTTGTATGTGTTTTTTCCCCGTCGCCATTTTGCTCATCCGCATGGTTTCACAGAACAGGATCTCAGGCCCCAAGATGGAGGATGCAGCGGGCCAGAGGATTGGAGGCTTTTCCAAGACCTCATCTGCGTAATCCCTGGACAATGGGAAGGCTGAAAGGGACCGGATAGGGAGCTGGAGGCTGGGAAAGGTGCCATAATAGTGCTTGGTTGTGGTGGTGGGGGAGTTGGTAATCTGTTTGTGTGAAGTTGTATAAATGACCCTGTTGAAACCCATAAAATTCAGTTCACTGTTTAAAAGCATACAGCCGCGTCTGGTGTCTTCATTTCAGAGCTACAATCACTATTGCAGGAGACACTCAGCGGTCTCCTGCATCACACTCAACCCAGGAACGGGATCCAAGGCAACACCGCACCATCTCTCCAGACGCCGATCCAACGCCATTTCATCTCCAGGCCGCTCGAGACGCGAGTGCCGTGCCACTCGGTAGTCGGGCCGGACGCCACCAAGGGGGGGGGGCGGTCAGATAGAGCAGGACCGCAGGCGGACTTCCATCCCGCCACAACCGGCCCCTCCCTGACACAAATCACACAGATATACCCGACCCCTCCCTGACACAAATCACAGATATAACCCAACCCCTCCCCGACACAAATCACACAGATATAACCCGACCCCTCCCTGACACAAATCACACAGATATAACCCAACCCCTCCCTGACACAAATCACACAGATATACCCGGCCCCTCCCCGACACAAATCACACAGATATAACCCGGCCCCTCCCCGACACAAATCACACAGATATAACCCGACCCCTCCCCGACACAAATCACACAGATATAACCGACCCCTCCCCGACACAAATCACACAGATATAACCCGACCCCTCCCCGACACAAATCACACAGATATAACCCGACCCCTCCCCGACACAAATCACACAGATATAACTCCGACCCCTCCCTGACACAAATCACACAGATATAAACCCGACCCCTCCCTGACACAAATCACACAGATATAACCCGACCTATTCCCCCCCCCCTGACACAAATCCCACACAATAAACCCGACCCCTCCCCGACACAAATCACACAGAGTATAACCGACCCCTCCCCGACACAAATCACACAGATATATAACCCGACCCCTCCCCGACACAATCACACAGATTATAAACCGACCTCCTCCCTGACACAATCACACAGATATAACCCGACCCCTCCTGACACAAATCACACAGATATAACCCGACCCCTCCCCGACACAAATCACACAGATATAACCCGACCCCTCCCTGACACAAATCACACAGATATAACCCACCCCTCCCCGACACAAATCACACAGATATAACCCGCCCTCCCTGACACAAATCACACAGATATAACCCGACCCCCTGACACAAATCTCAGATATAACCCGACCCCCCCCGACACAAATCACACAAGATATAACCCGACCCCTTCCCCGACACAAATCACACAGATATAACCCGACCCCCCCCGACACAAATCACAGATATAACCAGACCCCTCCCCAACAAATCACACAGATATAACCCGACCCCTCCCTGACACAAACACAGATATAACCCGACCCCTCCCTGACACAAATCACACAGATATAACCCGACCCCTCCCCGACACAAATCAACACAGATTAACCCGACCCCTCCATGACCAAATTCACACAGATATAACCCGACCCCTCCCTGACACAAATCACAGATATAACCCGACCCCTCCCCGACACAAATCACACAGATATAACCGACCCCTCCATGACACAATCACACAGATATAACCCGACCCCTCCCCGACACAAATCACACAGATATAACCCGACCCCTCCCCGACACAAATCACACAGATATAACCCGGACCCCTCCCTGACACAAATCACAGATATAACCCGACCCCTCCCCACACAAATCACACAGATATAACCCGACCCCTCCCTGACACAAATCACAGATATAACCCGGCCCCTCCCTGACACAATCACACAGATAACCCGGACCCTCCCAGACACAAATGGTCTTCCTGGTCTCCATGTTCTTTCTGCTCTGTATGTTATTCATGTTCTTCCTGTTCTTCTTGATAATGGCTCCCTACCCAGTGGACCCATAACATTCCCAAGGCGCCGTGCCTGCCAGGTATGTGAAGAAGTTGGGTCGGTGCTTCCTGTCTGACTCAGCGTGAGTCTCATCTCTTCATCCATCTGGCTGTATATGAAACATCTCTCCATAAATCATACCAAGTGTCATCACTTTTACGTTGCGCACAAATTCCTCGCACGGGTACAAACACGTTTGTGATTTTGCTAAATCGTGCTCACTTGTAAAGTGGAGGAACATAAAGATTTTGCTCCCGGCATGGCGAGGTGGCCAGAACGATCTGCTACAACATACAGTACACAAAGATTGGCGACTGGATGCCATTAGCCATAGCTCCTCCATTTTGACTTCTCGCCCAGTGGTCAGGTACTCGGCTGCTGAGTATAAAGGACCTAATATATTCAGCTCCTCCCTGCTGGATGTCATCATCACCAAGAGAGACGGACACCCTCAGGATCTCAATGAACATGGAGAGATTCAAACTTATCCACCACCTTGTCCTCCACGCAAGTCATAGGACATGGACTTCTCCATGGTCAGTCAAGGCTGCCATCCGAAATCTTGGGGGCCACTTACTGACCACTGGTCGACGCCCCCTTTCCCTCAGGATTGCGGGAGAGAGGGCAGGAGAGGAGGAGGATTGCGGGAGAGAGGGCAGGAAAGAAGGATTGCGGGAGAGAGGGCAGGAGAGGAGGTTTGCGGGAGAGAGGGCAGGAAAGAAGGATTGCGGGAGAGTGGGCAGGAGAGGAGGATTGCGGGAGAGAGGGCAGGAGAGGAGGATTGCAGGAGAGAGGGCAGGAGAGGAGGAGGAATGCGTGAGAGAGGGCAGGAGAGGAGGAGGAATGCGAGAGAGAGAGGGCAGGAGAGGAGGAGGATTGCGGGAGAGTGGGCAGGAGAGGAGGATTGTAGGCGAGAGGGCAGGAGAGGAGGATTGCGGGAGAGAGGGCAGGAGAGGAGGAGGAACGCGGGAGAGAGGGCAGGAGAGGAGGATTATTGCGGGAGAGAGGGCAGGAGAGGAGGATTGCGGGACAGCAGGCGAGGAGGATTGTGAGAGAGAGGGCAGGAGAGGACAATTGTAGGCGAGGGGGCAGGAGAAGAGGATTGCAGGAGAAAGGGCAGGAGAGGAGGATTGTGGGAGAGAGGGCAGGAGAGGAGGAGGATTGCGGGGGAGAGGGCAGGAGAGGATTAATGCGGGAGAGAGGGCAGGAGAGGAGGACTGCGGGAGACAGGGAGATAAAAGCCCCGGATGTTGCAGTTTGTGGAGTTTATCGCGGCGCTGGGTTTAAGATTATGGGTTTATGTGCTAAACTGTGATTTACAGGAAACACTGAACTGTGTGTCAAGTAAAGCTGAACGAGAAAAGACCAACATAGAGCCACCAGGTCAGCCATGTTTTCCTGGACACCACTATTTCAGAGGGGGAGCTCAGGGAAAAGTGCTGCCCCGCAACATGTATAATTAATTTGCTACACAAAGGAAATCAAGGCAGGTCACCTGGGATTCCTCCGCTGCAGCGTATGGATTATACATGCTGCGGGCGGAATTTTTCATCAACTGCCCCTCACCATGAATAAATTATAGGTGTCCGGGAAAACATGGCCAGTGTCGTGACCGTAGTCCAGCGCTGTCCCAGCCTCTATAAACCCAACCCAATGGGATTGTGCGCACAGAGCCCGCAGGCCTCACCCGTCACATCGGCAGAGACCAGAGGGCTGAGCCAGGCCTTAAACCTTCTGGGCTTAGGAAACCGAAGTGTCAGTGGAGGGATGACACTTGTGTCTGTAGTCCCTTTTTTCGGTTTTATTATTCTCTGTTGGTCCCTGAGAAGTGACGCCCAGCAAAGTGCAGGTTTTACATGAGGCCCCCTGGATCACTCCGAGGCACCTGCTCTGGGCAGTGGCCAGACAGACTTTCTCCCAGCAGTTTAGGGCTCGATCACTGCGATCCGGCTTTAGGATCGTGTCATCCTGGCTGCTTCCAGGTGGGGCCCGGGCCATAAAGGGGCCCTTATACATTATACATAGGATTATCACAGCTGGAGCAAAGTCCTTCTCCAACGCCTACAAACCACCTGCCATGCAGATATGGACCTTGTGCCTCCGGTTAACCCTCTGAGGGCCAGGGCCAGGCAGAGGCCTCTCTGTGCGTTCCTCACTGGCACCTGAAGGGTAAAACCCATGCGCGCCTTTATTTTTCGCGTTGCAATGAGGTATTCTTGATGCTCTGCACCGCTCTATGAGCCGAACAACACCAGAGGCTCGGCGTGAAGCACACACAGGGTTAATGGGTCCGGTGTAGTAACAGGGTGTGGCGGTGTGTTATTTTCCCTGGTAACAGGCCCGGCAGGTTGTGTATAGGGTGGGGTCAGGAAAACAGGAGGGAGAGCTGCTGCTCGGCCCTGGGGCCAGAGAGTGACGGGGGGGGGGGAATCTACAAAAACACACCTGAGAAGACAGGAGGGGGGGACGGGGAAATGTCTGGAGAGGGACAGGGAGCAAAGACACGGCGAGACAGAAAATTCACTGAGAGAAACGACACAGAGACAGAGGGAAAAGACACGGCGAGACAGAAAATACACAGAGAGAAACAACACAGAGACAGAGGGAAAAGACACGGCGAGACAGAAATACACAGAGAGAAACGACACAGAGACAGAGGGAAAAGACACGGCGAGACAGAAAATACACAGAGAGAAACGACACAGAGACAGAGGGAAAAGACACGGCGAGACAGAAAAAACACAGAGAGAAATGACACAGAGACAGAGGGAAAAGACACGGCGAGACAGAAAATACACAGAGAGAGAAATGAACAACAGAGACAGAGGGAAAAGACACGGCGAGACAGAAAATACACAGAGAGAAATGACACAGAGACAGAGGGAAAAGACACGGCGAGACAGAAAATACACAGAGAGAAACGACACAGAGACAGAGGGAAAAGACAAAGCGAGACAGAAAATTCACTGAGAGAAACGACACAGAGACAGAGGGAAAAGACACGGCGAGACAGAAAATACACAGAGAGAAACGACACAGAGACAGAGGGAAAAGACAAAGCGAGACAGAAAATTCACTGAGAGAAACGACACAGAGACAGAGGGAAAAGACAAAGCGAGACAGAAAATTCACTGAGAGAAACGACACAGAGACAGAGGGAAAAGACAAAGAGAGACAGAAAATACACTAAGAGAAACGACACAGAGACAGAGGGAAAAGACACAGCGAGACAGAACATACACTGAGAGAAACGACAGAGGGAAAAGACACGGCGAGACAGAAAATACACAGAGAGAGAAACGACACAGAGACAGAGGGAAAAGACACAGCGAGGCAGAAAATACACTGAGAGAAACGACACAGAGACAGAGGGAAAAGACACGGCGAGACAGAAAATACACAGAGAGAAACGACACAGAGACAGAGGGAAAAGACATGGCGAGACAGAAAATACACAGAGAGAAATGACACAGAGGGAAAAGACACGGCGAGACAGAAAATACAGAGAGAAATGACACAGAGACACAGGGAAAAGACACGGCGAGACAGAAAATTCACTGAGAAACGACACAGAGACAGAGGGAAAAGACACGGCGAGACAGAAAATACACAGAGAGATTTGACACAGAGACAGAGGGAAAAGACACGGCGAGACAGAAAATACACAGAGAGAAACGACACAGAGACAGAGGGAAAAGACATGGCGAGACAGAAAATACACTGACAGAAACAACACAGAGACAGAGGGAAAAGACATGGGGAGACAGAGGGGAAAGACACGGCAAGACATAAAATACACAGAGAGAGAAACGACACAGAGACAGAGGGAAAAGACACAGCGAGACAGAAAATACACTGAGAGAAATGACACAGAGACAGAGGGAAAAGACACGGCGAGACAGAAAATACAGAGAGAAACAACACAGAGACAGAGGGAAAAGACACGGCGAGACATAAAATACACAGAGAGAGAAATGACACAGAGACAGAGGGAAAAGACACGGCGAGGCAGAAAATACACAGAGAGAGAAACGACACAGA
Organism: Leptobrachium leishanense; assembly: GCA_009667805.1. Taxonomy (NCBI): domain Eukaryota; kingdom Metazoa; phylum Chordata; class Amphibia; order Anura; family Megophryidae; genus Leptobrachium; species Leptobrachium leishanense. Next base: position 4,658,263 of record CM019067.1, on the reverse strand, counting down.
GACAGAGGGAAAAGACACAGCGAGACAGAAAATACACTGAGAGAAATGACACAGAGGGAAAAGACACAGCGAGACAGAAAATACACTGAGAGAAATGACACAGAGGGAAAAGACATGGCGAGACAGAAAATACACAGAGAGAAATGACACAGAGACAGAGGGAAAAGACACGGCGAGACAGAAAATACAGAGACAGAGGGAAAAGACACGGCGAGACAGAAAATACACAGAGAGAAACGAAACAGAGACACAGGGAAAAGACACGGCGAGACAGAAAATACAGAGAGAAACGACACAGAGACACAGGGAAAAGACACGGTGAGACAGAAAATACACAGAGAGAGAAACGACACAGAAACAGAGGGAAAAGACACAGCGAGACAGAAAATTCACTGAGAAACGACACAGAGACACAGGGAAAAGACACGGCGAGACCAAAAAATTCACTGAGAGAAACGACACAGAGACAGAGGGAAAAGACATGGGGAGACAGAGGGGAAAGACACGGCGAGACAGAAAGTACACAGAGAAACGACACAGAGACAGAGGGAAAAGACACAGAGACAGAGGGAAAAGACACGGCGAGACAGAAAATACACAGAGAGAAATGACACAGAGACAGAGGGAAAAGACACAGCGAGACAGAAAATACACAGGGAGAAACGACACAGAGACAGAGGGAAAAGACACGGCGAGACAGAAAATACACAGAGAGAAACGACACAGAGACAGAGGGAAAAGACACGGCGAGACAGAAAATACAGAGAGAAATGACACAGAGACAGAGGGAAAAGACACGGCGAGACAGAAAATACACAGAGAGAAATGACACAGAGGGAAAAGACACGGCGAGACAGAAAATACAGAGAGAAATGACACAGAGACACAGGGAAAAGACACGGCGAGACAGAAAATAGAGAGAAATGACACAGAGACAGAGGAAAAAGACACAGCGAGACAGAGGGGAAAGACATGGGGAGACAGAAAATACACAGAGAAACGACACAGAGACTGAAGGAAAAGACACAGAGACAGAAAATACACAGAGAAACGACACAGAGACAGAGGGAAAAGACACAGAGACTGAGGGAAAAGACACAGAGACAGAGGGAAAGGACACGGTGAGACAGAAAATAGAGAGAATCGACAGAGAGACAGAGGGAAAAGACACAGAGACAGAGGGAAAAGACACAAAGAGACAGAGGGGAAAGACACGGGGAGACAGAAAATACACAAAGAGAAACGACACAGAGAGAGGGAGAAGACAAAATGGATAGAGAGAAAAGACACAGAGACCGAGAAAAGACACTGAGAGAAACAACACAGAGACAGAGTGAAAAGACACACACAGAGAAAAGATAGGGGGAAAAGACAGAGAGAGTGAGAAAAGACACGGGGATACAGAGGCAAAAGACACGGGGAGACAGGGAAAAGACAGAGACTGAGGGAAAAGACAGAGAGAGAAAAGACATGGGGAGACAGAGGCAAAAGGAGGGATAGGGGGGTGTGTCAGAACACTCTGTCACTGTGCAAGTTGTAGGGGGCTGTGCGCTTGCCTTCTGCCTACAGACGCAGTTAAACGGGAGATTTTGGGGTTTCTTGCCATCTCTCGTAACCAAGTAAATCTATGGTTGCCGATTCCTCTGAACCGGATAAACGTGGCTTTTGTAGCTGCGCATCTGGAGCTATTATCGGCTACGTTTTCATATTAACCTGGCTGGGTTAAATTTAGGAATGAGCTGTTCGGTTCGATCTGTTCGGAGTTCGCATCGAACATGGGCCGTTCGACAGTTCGCGAACTTCGAACTTTTTGGGACGTTCGCCAAATGTTCGAAAAAAATACAATTTAAAAAAGTATAAAAAATGCTTAAAAAAATACTAAAAAAATCTAGAAATAAAGAGACGCTTTACTGCAGAATATTATAAACAACGGTTTATTAGATATTGAATTAAAACGGGAATATTTTTAACATTGAAGCCTATGGCATAACACATTCTTGTTACTATAACATCAGGCAGACACGGCCCTCTAATCAGGCACTGTAGAGGGCAGCCTGCAGGGGCCACCCAAGGATCCCCTTGAGGAGCATGCGGCTGCCGGATGACAGAGCTGTGACTGTGCGGGCTAGCCGCCCGGGTGCATGTGGCAGAGACAGGCAGCGCAGGGAGGGAGCCACTGCACCTGCGGCCACGGCAGACCCCCCCCCCCACAACCAGGATCGAGGGAGCCCCCTCTGACCACCAGGCTAAGGCGACACATTACTAAAAAAATAAAATCCGAGGACATTTTTAAATGTCCCCGGGAACATAAAATATTTTTTTTTTTCTTTCTCTACCTGGCTGAATGTATTTAATTATATATATTAGATACATTCAGCCAGGTAGAGGGGGGTGGCTTGTGGGCTGCGTGGAGTCTCAGGCAGTGGTTTGTTTTTTTGTGTGTGTATATTTTTAGCAAATTTATAGGGGAAGGTAAGGGCAGGTATGATATATATATATATATTATTATAAATATATATATATATATATATCCAGACTTATATTACACACACATTTTGGCAACTAATTGCCCCCCCCCCATTTGGCTGATCCCTCCAGAAGAAATGTTGAACCCGATAGAGCAGAGAATAATATATACAGTGGCAAGAAAAAGTATGTGAACCCTCTTTTGATTAGTTGGAGTTTTGCATGAATTGGTCATAAAATGTGCTCTGAAAAACAGTCTGCTTAAAATAATACAACACAAACATTAGATGTTTTCAGGTGTTTATTGAACAGAACATGTAAACATTCACAGTGCAGGGTGGAAAAAGTATGTGAACCTTTGGACTTAATAACTGGTTGACCCTCCTTTGGCAGCAATAACCTCAACCAAACGTTTCCTGTAGTTGCAGATCAGACCTGCACAACGATCTGGAGTCCTTTTGGACCACTCCTCTTCACAAAACCGTTTCAGTGTAGCAATATTCTTGGGATGTCTGGTGTGAATCGCTCTCTTAAGGTCATGCCACAGCATTTCAATTTTGGTCTCATCTGTCCACAGAATATTTTGCCAGTAGTGCTGTGGAACATCCAGGTGCTCTTTTGCAAACTTCAAATGTGCTGCAATATTCTTTTTGGACAGCAATGGCTTCCTCCGTGGTGTCCTCCCATGTACTCCATTCTTGTTTAAAGTTTTCCTTATTGTAGATGTGTCAACAAAAATGTTAGCATGTACCAGAGATATCTGTAAGTCTTTAGCTGACACTCTAGGATTTTTCTTTACCTCATTAAGTATTCTGCGCTGTGCTCTTGCAGTCATCGTTCTTTACAGGACGACCACGCCTAGGGAGAGTAGCAACAGTGCTGAAGTTTCTCCATTTGTAGACAGTCTGTCTTACCGTGGACACATGAACATCAAGGCATTTGGAGATACTTTTGTAACCCTTTCCAGCTTCATGCAATTCTTGATTGTAGGTCTTCTGAGAGCTCTTTTCTGCGAGGCATGGTTCACATCAGGCAGTGCTTCTTGAAACCAGTAAACCCAAAACTGGGGTGTGTTTTTAAAGGGCAGGACAGCTTTCAGCAACACATCTAATAATATCACACTGATTGGACTCAAGGTTGGCTCACTCCTGGCGCCAACTGAAGCTCTGCAGAGGATGGGTGATGCAACAGGACAATGACCCAAAGCATACAAGTAATTCAACAAAACCATGGCTTCAACAAAACAAAATACGCCTTCTGGAGTGGCCCAGTCAGAGTCCTGACCTCAACCCGATTGAAATGCTGTGGCGTGACCTTAAGAGAGCGATTCACACCAGACATCCCAAGAATATTGCTACACTGAAACAGTTTTGTGAAGAGGAGTGGTCCAAACTTATTCCAGATCATTGTGCAGGTCTGATCTGCAACTACAGGAAATGTTTGGTTGAGGTTATTGCTGCCAAAGGAGGGTCAACCAGTTATTAAGTCCAAAGGTTCACATACTTTTTCCACCCTGCACTGTGATTGTTTACATGTTCTGTTCAATAAAAACATGAAAACATAATGTTTGTGTTGTATTATTTTAAGCAGACTGTGTTTTTCAAATTGTTGTGACTTAGATGAAGATCAGAGCACATTTTATGACCAATTCATGCAAAACTCCACGTAATCCAAAAGGGTTCACATACTTTTTCTTGCCACTGTACGTATATATAGGTCTGCGTGTTGATATATACGTATAGGTCTGTGTGTGGTATCAATACATCCCTACTCTATATGATCAGGGGTTACCTTTTATTATATTTTTATACTATTCCTATTAAATTAACAGTAATTTTTGATGTATTTTACTGAGTAGAAACATTTTTTGCCCATATAACATGTGCTTTGTGAAAATAAAACGGTTTTGTGTGTACATTTTAATTTAGTTAGTGGATTCCTGTCCACCAGTGCGGTGAGAAGCAAACGTAATGTAGTGTAGACATGCTGCGAGGCGGAGCGGAGTGAAGTCAAGCCTGCAAAATGTTTGCTTCTCTTCACTTCGCTACACTGTGCGTCGCTACACGCTCAGTGTGTCTCAGCCTTTATTCCCGCATCGCTAGCTTACCGAATCAGTTTGTATACTTGTTACTGACCCTGCTTGTTCTGATCTGTTGCCGACTTTGCCTGCCATTTAACTATTCTCTCTGTGTATTCCCTGCCTGTTCTGTTTGCTTCCTGTTGCTACTGGTGTGCGCCAATTCTCACCATATACAGTAGCGCAGTTCAAGTGCCTAAACATTGCTGACCCGGTTTTGTTATAGCTGCTGATGTAACTGAATAGATCGGGGATCTCTTCTGCATTACCAAAACCTCCACCACGGCACTCTTCCACAATAAATTTCCAATTGACAATCATGGTTACAATTATCACAAATTCTTAAAATTTTACTTTTAATAAAGAATAATTGAATAAAGAATAAAGAATAATTTGGAGTTTCATGAAACCAAGTAAGGCAAATTGGCAAAACTATACTAAACTATACCCTATCTGCAAGCTCCTTGGCTGGAACGAAGTGAACAGATTTAGGGGAACTCCTGTTTGACTCGAATTATTCATTTATTGCAACAAACTGAGGGAGAGCGTTCTCCACATTTAGCTTCCATGTTGTTGAAATTGAGATAAACAACACTTATTTTTTTCCTCTATCTGCAAATTTACATCAATTAACCCATGCAGGTTGTTTCTTGAATCATTTAGAAACCGTGTCAAAACCTAGGGAAAATATTGTGGTACTTAGAGAATTTAGCAAGTTAATATACCCTAACTGTTTAATCATTTTTCAACGTTCTGTACCTTCCTATAATTATCAACCTATGAAGGTTGACTGTGGAATTATTTAGAAACGGAGATAAATCTTGGGAAGAACATTGTTAAAAATTAGCAAAGGAAATTAGCATACCTCTATTATTCAATTGTGGGTGTGTTTTTAAGGGTGTTCACCGTTAGGAGATAATTCTCCTTCATTTCAAATTGATTTCGTTTTAGAATGCAGACTTATTAAAAGTTAAATTTTAAGAATTTGTGATAATTGTAACCTTGATTGTCAATTGGAAATTTATGTAATTTAGGGTTACCCCCAGCAAACAAGACAATGCGGTCTCTACTTTAGAAACCTTGTAATTCATTTCTTAATTTACCATAATTTTCGCCATCAGGCGACCATATATAAGAACTTATTATACTCTTCGACAATACCACAGAGGGGTTACTTACAGTGTGAAGGCACTTGCTGCCACCAAAGGCACAATATTTGGGTGCACTGCCACTGACGCCTATACCAGATTCATATCATTTTAATTTAATTTAATTTGACCGCAGGGTCCAACCCAGCACTCTTCCACAATACCACAGAGGGGTTACGGTGTGACGGCACTGTTGCCGACACTAAAGGCCCAATTTTAAAGCACCTACTGTTACTTTCATCCAAAGCCTGCATAAGTTTCACCATAATTTTGCCAAAAAAAATCACTAAACTTGTTCTGCGTATCCTAAAATGTCTCCTCTTTTCATACAGACAGCCGCCCCAAGCAGTTGTTTATGAATAGATTAAAGGAAAACCATTTACCGTCATTTGAAATGTCATTTTTTTGTTTTTAAATGTTTCTATACATCTTACAAATCTGCCACTTCACGGGCAGGTTATGGGGACCTCCTAGGCACGATACTTGAAGGAATTTTTCGTTTTTATTCTTAACGTTTATTTCATGGAAAACTGACTGTTTCTTTAAAAAGTTTTTTTTTCCTTCTTTTCCTTCTTTCCTGTCCCTCAGGGCACTACCCGGACCCCCATACACCTTTTATGGCAAATATCTTGCATATATGCCCTCTTGGAGGGCACTCTAAAATTCGAACTTTCGAGTCCCATTGACTTGCATTGAGTTTGGTTCGTGTTCGAGTTCGAACTCGAACTTTTGAAATTGTTCGAATGCGAACTGAACACGGGTGTGTTCGGCTCATCACTAGTTAAATCTACAATTTCCTCCCAGAAAGTGAAGGTTTCCACCTGGAAAAATATATGTCTTAAAATGTCAGGTGACAGAATTTGGGCGCTTGAACAACTCCGCACAAGATGGAGTTTTTATAATGTAATTAGGTTTGTGTAATCTGTGATTATGCAAGAATGCTATTGTCTATCTGTTATCCGTTGAAAGGATTAACATCCCAGTTTACCCTGTCTCAAGAATGTGCTTGTCTGTTTCTATTTGAATAGGTTGTAAATCTGCTGTCTGTAATCTGTTATCATCCCAATTCCCATTGTTTTAACTCGTTTAGAAAGTTTAAGAAATGTTCTCCTAAATCAATGTGTATGTGTGTGTCCCTGATTAAACCAGTTCTATTCTGACCCTACATGCAGTCACGACTCATGGTTTGGGTATCAGCTATATTCTGTTCGCTTTGCCAACAAAAGGCTCCAGTTCTACAGCCTCTGCTTATTTCTGGGGGACACTAGCGAGGCTCTCTGTGTGTAACCGTCTTTAAGCTGCGGCTAAGAACTGGAGAAAGACCGGGAGACACAAGGAGAACCTGGGTGTCCAGCAAGGAAGCGTCATTGGCAGATGTAACCCTGTTGGGGTACTGAGATCTCTTACAGGGAGACACAATGAGAAAAGGGATAGGAGAGACACAGGCTGTGAAATAAGACAAGGGATAGAAGAGACACAGATAGTGGAAAAAGATGAGGGATAGGATAGACACAGGCAGTGAAAAAAGACAAGAGAAAGGAGAGACACAGACAGTGAAAAAAGATGAGGGATAGGAGAGACACAGACAGTGAAAAAAGACAAGGGAAAGGAGAGACACAGTCAGTGAAAAAGACAAGGGATTGGAGAGACACAGTCAGTGAAAAAAGACAAGGGATAGAAGAGAGACACAGACAGTGAAAAAAGACAAGGGATAGGAGAGACAAAGACAGTGAAAAAAGACAAGGGATAGAAGACGAGACACAGGGGAAAAAGATGAGGGATAGGATAGACACAGGCAGTGAAAAAAGACAAGGGAAAGGAGAGACATAGGCAGTGACAAAAGACAAGGGAAAGGAGAGACACAGGCAGTGACAAAAGACAAGGGAAAGGAGAGACATAGGCAGTGACAAAAGACAAGGGAAAGGAGAGACACAGGCAGTGACAAAAGACAAGGGAAAGGAGAGACATAGGCAGTGACAAAAGACAAGGGAAAGGAGAGACATAGTGAAAAAAGACAAAGGATAATGTTGGATTTGACGTTTCAAACAAATGGAAACTGTCCGAAAATCCTGCACCTCCTTCAGACACTTCATTTTTTGATGCCAATAAGGTGCTATACTAACTATTAAGGTTAGTATTTCTGCTTGTTTTAGGGATAGGGTTAGTTTCAGGGTTTATGCTTTTTATGGGATTAGGGTTAGTTTTAGTGTGAGGTTTAGTAACAGGGTTAGGCTTAGTTATAAGGTTAGTGTTTCTTTTAGAATTAGATTTCGCTTTAGGATTAGGCTTAGTTATAAGGTTAGGGTTTCTTTTAGAGTTGGATTTAGTTATAGGCTTAGTTATAAGGTTAGGGTTTCTTTTAGCATTAGATTTAAGTTTAGGGTTAGTTATAAGGTTAGGGTTTCACCCAGGGGCACAACAAACACGAGGCACAACGTCCTCTATGACCAACTGTAGCCAGTCCAAGGCATCAGAAGTCACAGCTGCTCAGGTGCAGAGCGCTGTTGTCTCAAAGCACATGTACAGGAAGTCTGCTGTCTGGGAGTTCTTTAAGAAATGTGCAGCAGACCGCACCGTTGCTATTTGTAATCTATATCAGATGAGGATCAAGCCTGGGAAAGACATCCCACGCTTGGGTACCACGTGCTTGAGGTGACATTTGACCACCTGCCATGCATCCCGTTGGCACAACACTTTGCATAGGTCCTCCTCATCTGTCTCTACCCCCACTATATGTCCTGCCATGTCATTGCCTACAACCTCCACTGACAGGGATGATGCTACAGTAATGGCTGTACCAGGCCCTTCCTCAGAATGTGACAGCATCCCATCAGCTGAAGATTTACGCAGTCAGATTATGTTGCCCCAGCTGCTGCAGTGTAAGAAAAAATAGTCCCAACCATCCCCAAGCACAGCGTCTAAATGCCAGCTTAGCAAAATTACTCGCATTACAGCTGCTGCCTTTCCAGCTGGTGGACTCTGCTTCCTTCCGTGAATTTGCTGAATGTGCTGTACCACAGTGGCAGGTTCCAAAACGCCATTTCTTTTCACGGAAGACCATTCCAGCACTATACAGAAACGTGGAAGACAATGTTATGGAGTCATTGGGAAAGGCAGTCAGCAGCAAGGTGCACATGACTTTAGACATGTGGTCCAGCAAGCATGGACAGGGCTGTTACATTTCCTTCACGGCACACTGGGTAACTCTGATTGCAGCTGGGAGGGATCCAAGACGGGTCTCTGTGCTGGAGCTTGTTCATCCACCACACCTCCAGAAAGCCACTTGTATGAGGTCTGTCTGCTCCACCACCACCTCTCCCTCCTCCTCCTCCTTATCTGTCTCTGGTGAAGTGGCAGTTAAACCAATGCGTGGCAGGGGCTACGCAAGGGCTCAAACAAAAAGATGCCATAGTGTGCTTGAGCTGGTTTGTTTAGGGGACAGGAGCCACACCGGGCCAGAAATTCTGTCAGCTCTGCAGGGGCAGGTGCAGAGATGGTTAACACCACACCAGCTTTAGCTGGGAATGGTAGTCTGTGATAATGGCAGCAACCTTCTCTCCACCCTACGCCAGGGTAAGTTAACGCATGTACCATGCCTAGCACACGTACTAAATCTGGTGGTACAGCGTTTCCTAACCAGGTAACCAGGGCTGGCAGAGCTGCTCAGCCAGACCAGAAAAGTCTACAGCCACATCAGACGGTCATTCCAAGCAAGTGTTTGCCTGGCAGAAATTCAAAGAGAATTCCACCTTCCCACAAACCATCTGATCTGTGACATGCCCAGGACCAGGAAGACTCGGAAGCTAATGCCACCTCCAACCTACGCTGCATGGGATCCCTTATCCGGCAAAGCCTGCTAAAAGGACCCTCATGCTATCAAGGAGAGGGATCATTACTGGTTGGCAAGCCTTCTTGATCCACGATACAAGGGTAAAGTTGCGAGCTCATCCTGCCCGCACAGAGGGAGGACAGGATGAAACAACTTGAGGACGCTCTAAAGCGACACTTGTGTAACACCTTTCCAGGCACTGGTAGGTTACCAAGTGATGACACAGGTGCTTCTGAGGCTACGGATGATCAGAGGAAGAGCGGTGAAGGCCAGGGCCGCTTGACTGATGCCTTTTTAAATTTGTTTAGTCCACAACGCCCAGGGACGTCAAATGTAGGCACCCATTGCCATCGTCTTCAGCATATGGTGCAGGACTACCTAGGGGCAAGGGCAGACCTGGATACCTTTAAAGCAGATGATCCACTGGCTTACTGGGTGTTGAGATTGGATCACTGGCCAGAACTTAGCCAATATGCTATGCAGGTTGCCCTTCATCTAGCGTGCTTTCTGAAAGGACGTTCAGTGCCGCTGGAGGTTTTGTCACAGACAAAAGAGTGCGTCTGTCCACCGACTCTGTAGGCCGGCTGACATTTATAAAAATGAGAAAAGCAAAAAGTATTCCAGGCGCACCTAAGCAGTAACTTAGTATATTATACCAAATGCATTTTGTATAGCAGCAATTTTGCGAAAGAAATATAAATGTGTAGAGAAAGCTCTGAAATAGAATAAAAGTAATACTTCGATTTCAAGTTGTTATGAATTCTTATTCCTCCTTTTCGGTGTTGGATTCTTCCGGTTGAATACAGAATAGTTGCATGAATTCCTGGATAGCGAGGAGATATTCCTAGTGCATACGGTACTCAGAACAGGAAATTTTTTTTTTTTTTTTTTTTTTTTACAAATAAGCAGCAGAGTAGGTTTCTAGTAGTATAAACGAATTTATTTCAATAAAAAACAAGTCATATGGCAAGGCAATAAAAAGGCATAAAAGCATAAAAAAAAGCTTTTTATGCATTTTTATTGCCTTGCCATATGGCTTGTTTTTTATTGAAATAAATTCGTTTATACTACTAGAAACCTACTCTGCTGCTTATTTGTAAAAAAAATAAAAAATAAATTATTTTTCCTGCTCCGAGTACCGTATGCACTAGGAATATCTCCTCGCTATCCAGGAATTCATGCAACTATTCTGTATTCAACCGGAAGAATCCAACACCGAAAAGGAGGAATAAGAATTCATAACAACTTGAAATCTAAGTATTACTTTTATTCTATTTCAGAGCTTTCTCTACACATTTATACTTCTTTGGCAAAATTGCTGCTATACAAAATGCATTTGGAATAATATACTTACAGGGTTATTCAGAGAGCGTGAAAAGCAGGAGAATGACTGGAGAATGAAAAATTCTAGGTCAAAATAGCCAAACCAGAAAAATTCTCCCTTTCATCTCACTTTCCAAATCGGCTATTTTGACCTAGAATTTTTCATTCTCCAGTTATTCTCCAGCTTTTCACGTTCTCTGAATAACCTTGTAAGTTACTGCTTAGGTGCGCCTGGAATACTTTTTGCTTTTCTTGTTCTGTCGTGTCCTTGGAGGCGTGTGGACACTTTGTATTCTACCACGGCGGCACCCCTTTCTAACGTTTATTTAATTAATATATACTTAAAGCACATAGAAGCGCTGCCTCCACATTCACACTATTTATAAAAATGAATCAGTCCTGGATCAGCAGCTATCAATCCCCTGATGCTGACGTAACTGAATAGATCGGGATCTCTCCTGCATTCCCAAAACCTCCACCACTGCACTCTTCCACAATACCACAAAGGGGTTACCGTGTGAAGGCACTTGCTGCCACCAAAGGCAAAATATTTGGGTGCACTGACGCCTGTACCAGATTCATATCATTTTAATATTTGACCGCAGGGTCCAACCCTGCACTCTTCCACAATACCACAGAGGGGTTACTTACGGTGTGAAGGCACTTGCTGCCACCAAAGGCACAATATTTCGATGCACTGTCACTGACGCCTATACCAGATTCATATCATTTTAATATTGGACCGCAGGGTCCAACCTTGCACTCTTCCACAATACCACAGAGGGGTTACGGTGTGACGACACTGTTGCCGACACTAGAGGCCCAATTTTAAAGCACTTATTGTTACTTTCATCCAAAGCCTGCATAAGTTTCACCATAATTTTGCCCAAAAAAAATCACTAAACTTGTTCTGTGTGTCCTAAAATGTCTCCTCTTTTCATACAGGCGGCCGCCCCAAGCAGTTGTTTATGAATAGATTAAAGGAAATACATTTACCGACATTTGAAATGTCATTTTTTTGTTTTTAAATGTTTCTATAAAATCCTACAAATCCACCACTTCACAGGTAGGTTATGAGGACCTCCTAGGCACGATATTTGAAGGATTTTTTTGTTTTTATTCTTAACCTTTATTTCATGGAAAACTCACTTTTACTTTAAAAACTTTTTAAAAAAACTTTTTTTCCTTGTTTCCTGTCCCCAGGGCACTACCCAGACCCCCGCACACCTTTTATGGCAAATATGTTGCATATATGCCCTCTTGGAGGGCACTCTAAAATTCGGACTTTCGAGACCCATTGATTTGCATTGAGTTCGGTTCGTGTTCGAGTTCGAACTCAAACTTTTGAAATTGTTCGAGTTCGAATGCGAACCGAACACGGGGGCATTTGGCTCATCATTAGTTATAAGGTTAGGGTTTCTTTTAGCATTAGATTTAGGTTTAGGGTTAGTTATAAGGTTTAGGGATGAGCTGTTCGGTTCGGAGTTCGCATCGAACATCGCCTGTTCGTGAACTACGAACATTTCCGCATGTTCCCCCACAATGGACCACAATGCACTTTTCCACTGGCCTGAAGCTTGTAATTGGCTATAGCCTTGCACCTAACCACAGGTCAGGTGCAAGACAGGTTCAAGACTATACCAATCACGGCTCAGAGTCCTGATTGGGCAAATTTTGCCCAGTCATGGGCTCACAGAGCTAAGTCCCGCAGCACACTATATAAGGTTTCACACAGCGCTTCAGAGGAGATTTGAGAGGAGATTGTTGTTGTGTTAGTGTGTGTTCTCACTGCCAGTCTGCCACCAGCTACTGGGGGGGTCTCATTTCTACCAAATATCTAGGAATTGTTCTAATCTGTTTGTTCTCACTGACACCCAGTATTTTGGGGGTCAGTAATTGCTACAAAATATTTGGGAATTGAGGTAATGTGTGTCTTGTCACTGCCAGTGCCACGCAGTATTTTGGGGGTCAGTAATTGCTACAAAATACTTGGAAATTGAGGTAATCTGTGTCTTGTCACAGCCACGCAGTATTTTGGGGGTCAGTAATTTCTACAAAATATTTGGGATTTGAGGTAATCTTCGTCTTGTCACTGCCACCAGCAACTATTTTGGGGGTCAGTAATTTCTACAAACTATTTGGGAATGGTTATAATCCGTGTGTTCTCACTGGCTGCCACCAAGTATTTTGGGGGGGGGGTCAGTAATTTCTCCAAAATATCTGGGAATTGAGGTAATCTGTGTGTTCTCACTCACTGCCGCCCAGTATTTTGGGGGTCAGTAATTTCTACAAAATATCTGGGAATTGAGGTACTCTGTGTCTTGTCACTGGCAACCAGAATTTTGGGGGGTCAGTAATTTCTCCAAAATATCTGGGAATTGTTCTAATCTGTGTCTTCTCACTGCCAGCTATCAGGGGGTCCCACATACTTCTAGCAGATTTCTGCGAATTGTAATCTGTGTCTTGTCACTGCCTCCCTTCAGGGGGTTTCACTGATTTATAGGAGGTTTCTGGGAATTGTAATCTGTGTCTGGTCACTGGCTGCCAGCTATTAGGGTGTCTCACTGAGTTATACCAGAGTTCTGGAAATCTTTAATCTTCATACCAGAGTTCTGTATATATTTAATATATATATCACTCACCATGTCAGAAAGACCAAAAAGGACAGGCAGACGCTCCCAGACATAGATAAGAGGGCAAGCAGCCCCTGTGTCGGGAGGCTGTGCCTCTGGTCGTGGTGGACATGGTGCATCCTCTGCAGGGGCACGCTTCTCCTTTCTAACTGGTGCTGGCCGTCTTAGGCCGGGGTCAGGCCAGCGCATTTTTAACGTGCGTTCTGGCGCACTTAATCACGGCCGCACTAGCAGCAAATGACGGGCAATGACAGACAATATACGAAGTACGGTCGCACGAAAGTCCGGCTGCGCAACGCAAGTGGAAAATGAACGCATTTTTTCGAGAACGCTGAACCGCTAGTATGGACGTACAGAGTGCGCTGCGCCCGCTAGCGGTGTGTGTGTGTGATTTGGAGACGTCAGACCCTGCTCGTGTCCGGCCAACATAACATCCAGACGCAAAAAGTTTCCTGGTTTGGAACCGTAAAACATCACGCTCGAAAATGCGCATCGTATGACCGTTTTCACCTATTCCATGAAAAAATACGTCAATGCGTTCGGACGCACTTTTTTACGTTCGCGTGTAAAAATGCTTTCGTTTGACCCTAGTCTTAAGCAGCAGCAACATACAGAGGATTTGGTGGATAGGCTAACCAGGCCATCCTCATCCTTCGAGTCCTCTGCCAGCCAGGCTTGTAGTGCTTTACTGTCCACCTCAGCTGCCAAAGCATCTAATGCAGCCTCCATGTCCACGGCTACGCCTGCCTTAGCCTCACTATCACACAAGGAGGAGTCAGCTGAATTGTTTTACTACAATGACAGTGACATGCTGCTTGAGGATGCGCAGCAAGTACAGTGCTCTGATTCAATCTCTGAGGTTGAGGAAGGGAGTATAATCAACCTAGAGGAAGGGGGTGCCAGTGATGACACACAAATAACTGGCACTCATTGTCAGGGCTGCACCAGGCGTGGGCCATGGTGGGACCCAATTGCAGGGGTTATTGAGCCCAGTAAGCAGGGTAACCCACAGTACAGTACCTTGATGGATGTGGATACTGGGTTATGCCAGAGCGCAGTACAAATGAAGTAGGCAGAAGAGTGGTCAATAGGAGGTCCGAGGATATCACAAGACGGTGGTCGGTGGGCAAAGCAGAGTGGTCTGGTACACGGTGGATAGAGCATATAGAATGTCTGAACAGATCAAGATGTAAACCAATACTGAGGTGTTTTCACAGAGGAGGGAAAGGTCCTTTATGGACAAACAAGGGGGTGTGGTTGTGTGAGTGCTTGGTGCTTGACATAATTAACCCCTATCAATGCTGGAGGTTACTGCAGACATGAGGGCAGCACCTTTCCTGTAGCTGCTCCAGCAGCGGACATGATTTCTGATACGCAGGCATGGTTCCTGACACTCATGTTGCCCCAGCAGCTGCAGCATACTGCCAAGTTGGCTCCAGTGATGAGGAGATAGAGGGTGATGACAATGATGATGAGGTCACTGACTCCACCTGGGTGCCTGATCGAACAGAGGAGTCAAGTGAGGAGGAGGAGGCACAACAAACACGAGGCACAACATCCTCTATGACCAACCGTAGCACTAGTCAGTCCAAGTCATCAGATGTCAGAGCTGCTCAGGTGCAGAGCGTTGTTGTCTGAAAGCACACATCCAGGAACTCTGCTGTCTGGGAGTTCTTTAAGAAATGTGCAGCAGACCTCACCGTTGCTATTTGTAATCTATGTCAGATGAGGCTCAAGCGTGGGAAAGACACCAGACGCTTGGGACCACGTGCTTGAGGTGACATATGACCACCTGCCACGCATCCCGTTGGCGCAAAACTTTGCGTATGTCCTCCTCCTCCTCATCTGTCTCTACACCCACTGTATGTCCTGCCATGTCATTGCCTGCTACAACCTCCACTCACAGGGATGATGCTACAGTAATGGATGTACCAGGTCCTTCCTCACAATGTGACAGCATCCCATCAGCTGAAGATTTACGCAGTCAGATTACGTTGCCCCAGCTGTTGCAGCGTAAGAAAAAATATAGTCCCAACCATCCCCAAGCACAGCGTCTAAATGCCAGCTTAGTAAAATTACTCGCATTGCAGCTGCTGCCTTTCCAGCTGGTGGACTCTGCTCCCTTCCGTGAATTTGCTGTATGTGCTGTACCACAGTGGCATGTTCCAAAACGCCATTACTTTTTACGGAAGGCCATTCCAGCACTATACCAGTACGTGGAAGACAATGTTATCGAGTCATTGGGAAAGGCAGTCAGCAGCAAGGTGCATGTGACTTTAGACAGGTGCTCCAGCAAGCATGGACAGGGTCATTACATTTCCTTCATGGCACACTGGGTAACTCTGATTGCAGCTGGGAGGGATCCGAGATGGGGCTCTGTGCTGGAGCTTGTTCATCCACCACGCCTCCAGAAAGCTGCTTGTATGAGGTCTGTCTGCTCCACCACCACCTCTCCCTCTTCCTCCTCCTCCTCCTCCTTCTGTGTCTCTGGCGAAGTGGCAGTTAAACCGATGCCTGACAGGGGCTACGCAAGGGCTCAAGCAAAAAGATGCCATACTGTGCTTGAGCTGGTTTGTTTAGGGGAAAGGAGCCACACCGGGACAGAAATTCTGTCAGCTCTGCAGGGGCAGGTGCAGAGATGGTTAACACCATGCCAGTTTCAGCTGGGAATGGTCGTCTGTGATAATGGCAGCAACCTTCTCTCCGCCCTATGCCTGGGTAAGTTGACGCATGTACCATGCCTAGCACACATCCTAAATCTGGTGGTACAGCGTTTCCTAACCAGGTACCCAGGGCTGGCAGAGCTTCTCAGCCAGGCCGGAAAAGTCTGCAACCACTTCAGACGGTCATTCCCAGCAAGTGTTCGCCTGGCAGAAATTCAAAGAGAATTCCATATTCCCACAAACCGTCTGATCTGTGACATGCCCACCAAGTGGAACTCGACATTAGCAATGCTGCAGGGTCTGCACAAGCCGCAGAGGGCCATCAATGAGTACCTGTGTGAGTTTGGCACAAGGACAGGTTCAGGTCAGGTTGTTTTTTTTTCCCCCTGCAGTGGCTGATGATCATGGATGCATGCACTGTACTGTCATCATCATTTGAGGAGGCAACGAGGATGGTGAGCAGGGACAGTGCATGCATCAGTGACACAATTCCTTTAGTGTTCCTGCTGGAGCACACTCTGTGGGGAATTATAGATGTGGCTCTAGAGGCAGAGCAGCGGGAGGAACTGGAGGCCTTCCCTAGCTCTGAAGGCCCCAGTCTCTCCGCAGACAGCATTCCAGCGGGTCCTCCTCAGATCAGACAGGAGGAGGATGAGGAGGAGTAGGAATATTTAAGTAGTGGCGACATTGAAGGTGGGGATTCCTCAAGGGAGGGTTTTGTGTGCCCAGAAACCCAAGGACTAGTACGTGGGTGGGAGGAGGAAGTGCACGATGGGGTCATCCTCCTCATTGACTATGAAGACTCGGAAGCTAATGCCACCTCCAACCTACGCTGCATGGGCTCCCTTATCCGACAAAGCCTGCTAAAGGACCCCAGGATTCGTGCTATCAAGGAGAGGGATCATTACTGGTTGGCAACCCTTCTTGATCCACGATACAAGGGTAAAGTTGCAGAGCTCATCCTGCCCGCACAGAGGGAGCACAGGATGAAAAAACTTGAGGACGCTCTAAAGCGACACTTGTGTAACACCTTTCCAGGCACTGGTTGGTTACCAAGTGATGACACACGTGCTTCTGAGGCTGCGGATGATCAGAGGAATAGTGGTGAAGGCCAGGGCCGCTTGACTGATGCCTTTTTACATTTTTTTAGTCCACGACACTCAGGGACGTCAAATGTAGGCACCCATTGCCAGCGTCGTCACCATATGGTGCAGGACTACCTAGGGGCAAGGGCAGACCTGGATACCTTTCCAGCAGATGATCCACTGGCTTACTGGGTGTTGAGATTGGATCACTGGCCAGAACTTAGCCAATATGCTATGCAGCTACTAGGTTGCCCTTCATCTAGCGTGCTTTCTGAAAGGACGTTCAGTGCCGCTGGAGGTTTTGTCACAGACAAAAGAGTGCGTCTGTCCACCGACTCTGTAGACTGGCTGACATTTATAAAAATTAATCAGTCCGGGATCAGCAGCTATCAATCCCCTGATGCTGATGTAACGGAATAGATCGGGGATGTCTTCTGCATTCACAAAACCTCCAGCACTGAACTCTTCCACAATACCACAATAGGGTTACGGAGTGAAGGCACTTGCTGCCATGAAAGGCACAATATTTGGTTGCACTGACGCCTGTGCCACATTTATATCATTTAGATTTTTTGAACCGCGGGGTCCAACCCTGCACTCTTCCACAATACCACAAAAGGGTTACGGTGTGAAGGCACTTGCTGCCATGAAAGGCACAATATTTGGCTGTACTGGCGCCTTTACCAGATTCATATCTTTTTAATATAGGACCGCATGGTCCACCCCTGCACTCTTCCACAATACCACAGAGGGGTTACTGTATGATGGCACTTGCTGGCCTGGCACCAAAAGCACAATATCTGTGTGCACTGACGCCTTTACCAGATTCATATCTTTTTAATATAGGACCGCATGGTCCACCCCTGCACTCTTCCACAATACCACAGAGGGGTTACTGTATGATGGCACTTGCTGGCCTGGCACCAAAGGCACAATATCTGTGTGCACTGACGCGCTTTACCAGATTCATATCTTTTTAATATAGGACCGCATGGTCCACCCCTGCACTCTTCCACAATACCACAGAGGTTTACTGTATGATGGCACTTGCTGGCCTGGCACCAAAAGCACAATATCTGGGTGCACTGACGCCTTTACCAGATTCATATCTTTTTAATATAGGACCGCATGGTCCACCCCTGCACTCTTCCACAATACTACAGAGGGGTTACTGTATGATGGCACTTGCTGGCCTGGCACCAAAAGCACAATATCTGTGTGCACTGACGCCTTTACCAGATTCATATCTTTTTAATATAGGACCGCATGGTCCACCCCTGCACTCTTCCACAATACCACAGAGGGGTTACGGTGTGACGGCACTGTTGCCGATGCTAAAGGCCCAATTTTAAAGCACCTATTGTTACTTTCATCCAAAGCCTGCATAAGTTTCACCATAATTTAGCCAAAAAAAATCACTAAACTTTTTCTGCGCGTCCTGAAAGGTCTTTTCATACAGGCTGCCGCCCCAAGCAGTTGTTTATGAATATATTAAAGGAAAAGCATTTACCGTCTTTTGAAATGTCATTTTTTTGTTTTTAAATGTTTCTATACATCCTAGAAATCCGCCACTTCACGGGCAGGTTATGGGGACCTCCTAGGCATGATATTTGGAGGAATTTTTTGTTTTTATTTTTAACCCTTATTTCATGGAAAACTCACTGTCCCTTTAAAAACTTATTTTTTAAACTTTTTGTCCTTGTTTCCTGTCCCCCAGGGCACTACCCGGACCCCCATACACCTTTTATGGCAAATATCTAGCATATATGCCCTCTTGGAGGGCACTCTAAAAACTGAACTTTCAGCCCCATTGACTTGTATTGAGTTCGTGTTCGAGTTCGAGTTCGAATGCGAGCCGAACTCGGGGGTGTTCGGCTCATCCCTAATAAGGTTAGGGTTTCTTTTAGAGTTAGATTTAGTTTTAGGGTTAGGATTCGTATTTCAGGGTTGTTTAGATTTCTTGTGCTGTTCACTCCTCCTCGTTTGATCTGTGGGGCTGCAGGTGCGGATACCTGGGCACCGGATGAATGAAATCTATATTTTTCAGGGGAGCCGGTAGAAGGTGTTTGTGCAGCAGGAAGTAGGCACCGGCGGGTATATCTCATATCCGGGTTTATTTATTGGATCGCCGATGATTATACATTATTTCCCTTAAAATTATTTATTATAAGAAGTTTCTGGAGAAAAACCTTCAGGGACAGGAACATCCTGACCTGCACCTTACCATCGCCTAGGGTTGAGGGATGTGGCTGAGCGTGCTGGGTGTTCATGATCCGCATTGCGCACTGACTGGCAGCACCAGCATTTATTGTATGATTAATATTGTGCCGTGTGGATCCGGTGACACTGGGATCCTATGGCCACACATCACGTCATTATTTATTCAGTATTCCCTGGTTATCGGCTGCTCAGGCACAGCGTATGTCAGCGACACGCTCAGCCGCCTCTGGTTTTGGGTGGTTGAATCCATTAGCTTTAGTGCTGTGGCGCCATGCGGTGGGGCTCAGGGGACACTGCAGGGTCTCCCTCAGTGCACTCCTCTTCATACTCCCTATAATTACTGAGCACGCGCTCTACCTGTGTCAGCAGCCTGGCCGTGCACACAGACAGACACACAGACAGACAGATTAGCGCGTCCTGACAGTAAAAAAATACATAAAGTCAGCAAAATAGTCATTTTTCCCAATTTATCTTTTAAGAACATCTGTTTTTTAATCCGTGCTGTCACTTCACAGAGAAGCTTCTCCGGCCGCTGCTGGGATTTGACTTTAGTGAAGCACTGGCGTTTGTCGGCGATATACATTTGGCAAACTCTGGCGTTCCTGAATCCACCCCTTAGCAATGAGGATTTTGTGTCGGATCTCCTGGATTCCCCCAGAATAAATCTCTGAGCTGGAATACATGAGGCCAGAGGGGACTCAGCAGTGCACGACGCAAGCCCAAGAATGACGCTCTCCTGCAGGGCCACCATCAGTAAGGACCATGACATGTTCAGGGGCCCAGTGACTCCAGGGGGCCCTGTACCTTGCCGGACCCTGTGCAGCTTGTCTAGGTGCCACAGATTTGAGGGTCCCTCCACATCACCCAGGACTGGCCCACCAAGACACCAACAATTTGCTCAGTGCACCAAGACACCAGAGGCTAAGAGCATCAATGAGGGAGCGATTAGTATGGTCTGTGCCAGGAAGAGGTGCAGATCACTTGGTCACCCACCAGGGAACACTTTTTACCCCCTTGAGGGACCACCGGGGATTCCGCCCACTCCCTGTAACATAAGGTAAGAGGGAGAGGTGGGAAACATTTTTATTTATTCATTTTACTGGTCTGGGCAGCTGAGAGAAGTATGTGTGTCCAGGAAAGCCCAGCTGACCTGCCAACCCTATCCCCGACCCGTGGGTCATTAAGGGGCCCCGTGATTTCTGACGGCAGCGTTGCTCTCCTGGCTGTGCATTTTCTATTAATTTTCTTCATAAACTTTAAAAACCTGTGACCGCTTGGCATGCTGGGAAGTGAATAAAATGCACTATACTTGGTAGCAAATGATTAATCCTCCAAAACCATAAAGGGAGGCTCTGACACTCTGACAGCTTGATGCAGCCTGTGTGATCACAGTGACCTGAGTGTCCGCTCCTTTCCATGGGAGGATCCTGGAGGGTTGATACAGCACTCTGAGCACTGAGGGGGGGATTCGACTTGTCCAGAAAGCTGTCAATCAGATCTTGCTGTTCACCTCTCTGGGAAAAAGATCATCAACAGCGGATTCCCGGTTAGCCGTGGCTCTCACTGCCCTCACATAGGGAGCTGCCGGACTGCCTGGAAGCCTCCCGCTGGTCACATGGAGCCGTGGCTCTCACCGCCCTCACATAGGGAGCTGCCGGACTGCCTGGAAGCCTCCCGCTGGTCACATGGAGCCGTGGCTCTCACCGCCCTCACATAGGGAGCTGCCGGACTGCCTGGAAGCCTCCCGCTGGTCACATGGAGCCGTGGCTCTCACCGCCCTCACACAGGGAGCCGCCGGACTGCCTGGAAGCCTCCCGCTGGTCACATGGAGCCGTGGCTCTCACCGCCCTCACATAGGGAGCTGCCGGACTGCCTGGAAGCCTCCCGCTGGTCACATGGAGCCGTGGCTCTCACCGCCCTCACATAGGGAGCCGCCGGACTGCCTGGAAGCCTCCTGCCGGTCACACGAAGCCGTGGCATTAAGATACAGAGCGTGCGGAGGGAGCTCGGTGGGCACCATGATAAAAACTGCTTAGAAAGTGATGTCGAACCCGGGCACCCCAGATGCTTCAGAACTACATGTCCCATGATGCTCAGTCAGCCTTAAAGCTGCCATAACATTATGGGATATGTAGTTCAGAAACATTTGGGGTGACAGGGCTCGCCGTCACTGCTCTAGGATTCATCTTATGTTTTTGATTGATAATGGAGGGGGAGCGATATATATACCATATCTCCCCAACAGCCTCAGCGTTCACCTCTGTGGTTTCACCTGCCAGAAACATCTCATCTCAGGATTTATCCAGTTGCCTCTCAATGTGCCCCAACCTCAGCTTGGCGACTTGTGTGGTGCCCCCTCAGAGTTATTCAGTGATTTGTGGATTTTGGGGGGGGCTTCCTGTCATTATGTCTCCTCTTGCTCAGTTATTCCCCCTGTCTATTGGTGTGTGTATTTTGGGGGGCTTTTCGGTCAGTTATTCCCCGTTTATTGATGTGTGTATTTTGGGGGGGCTTTTCGGTCAGTTATTCCTCCAGTTTATTGATGTGTGTATTTTGGGGGGCTTTTCGGTCAGTTATTCCTCCAGTTTATTGGTGTGTGTATTTTGGGGGGACTTTCGGTCAGTTATTCCCCGTTTATTGATGTGTGTATTTTGGGGGGCTTTTCGGTCAGTTATTCCCCGTTTATTGATGTGTGTATTTTGGGGGGGCTTTTCGGTCAGTTATTCCTCCAGTTTATTGATGTGTGTATTTTGGGGGGCTTTTCGGTCAGTTATTCCTCCAGTTTATTGATGTGTGTATTTTGGGGGGCTTTTCGGTCAGTTATTCCCCGTTTATTGGTGTGTGTATTTTGGAGGGTTTCCGGTCAGTTATTCCTCCAGTTTATTGATGTGTGTATTTTGGGGGGCTTTTCGGTCAGTTATTCCCCGTTTATTGATGTGTGTATTTTGGGGGGCTTTTCGGTCAGTTATTCCCCGTTTATTGGTGTGTGTATTTTGGGGGGCTTTTCGGTCAGTTATTCCCCCTGTTTATTGATGTGTGTATTTTGGGGGGCTTTTCGGTCAGTTATTCCCCCTGTTTATTGGTGTGTGTATTTTGGGGGGCTTTTCGGTCAGTTATTCCCCGTTTATTGATGTGTGTATTTTGGGGGGGCTTTTCGGTCAGTTATTCCTCCAGTTTATTGATGTGTGTATTTTGGGGGGGCTTTTCGGTCAGTTATTCCTCCAGTTTATTGGTGTGTGTATTTTGGGGGGGCTTTTCGGTCAGTTATTCCTCCAGTTTATTGATGTGTGTATTTTGGGGGGGCTTTTCGGTCAGTTATTCCCCGTTTATTGATGTGTGTATTTTGGGGGGCTTTTCGGTCAGTTATTCCCCGTTTATTGGTGTGTGTATTTTGGGGGGCTTTTCGGTCAGTTATTCCCCCTGTTTATTGATGTGTGTATTTTGGGGGGCTTCCTGTCATTATGTCTCCTCTTGCTCAGTTATTCCCCCTCAGATTATTGATGTATTTTGGGGGGGCTTTCCGGTCAGTATATCTCCCCTCGCATGGTTATTGCCCCTCGGGCCCTTTGTTTCTGATTCTCTTCATGTTGTCTATGTTTCTTCTTGTCGTTTCTCCTCTCCTCTGTGTTTCCGCTGAATTTTTGGCTGGTGACTCTTTTATGATCCTGTTTAAGCACCAGGCGAGTGACAAGACATCCTCACAATAAAATGATCGGCATCGACTGGTTTAATGCAGACATGATTATTATACGGATAGTAAACATACATTACCATGGCGGTAAAGCGGACTCTCCGCTTAGTGTCTGTTAACCCCAAACTAATCCTCTTATTGTGGGAGTCCAGGAATCCCTTCGGATCTTTCTGAGCTTGTTTGTAACTACTGAAGAATACGGTATATATCGGCCCTGTAGTTTTTACCCACTCAGACCCTCGGCCCGCTCCCCCATCACTCACTGGGACATGTTCAGATAAAGGGGTTCGCACATTGTGCCCATTTTGGTACTTATATTTATAGAACACCGGCGGGTGAGAAACCGTTATTATTCAATATCTGGTTTATACCTTTGGGTTTATTATAGGAATTAGGTGTGATAAAAGCAGCATCAGTACGAGACATGTTAACAAAAAAATACACGCATAAAAGAAAAAGCAAAAGAAAACAACCCCAAAGTAGACCTCTTTCTAATTTGGATGCGGCTCAGCCATGGCTAAATCCATACTCCAGTTTTAGGGTTTGAGATTGAGGAAAGGGTTACATTTATGGTTAGAGATTGGGATTGTGTGGAATCATATGCTGCATTATTATAGTGCAGAGGTGCTGCCCGGCAGTGTGAGGATTCATATGCTGCATTAATTATACTGCAGAGAGGTGCTTCCCAGCAGTGTGTGGATTCATATACTGCATTAATTATACTGCAGACAGAGAGGTGCTTCCCAGCAGTGTGTGGATTCATATGCTGCATTAATTATACCGCAGAGAGGCGCTTCCCAGCAGTGTTGTG